>JANIJH010000004.1:62370605-62394728 GCA_024520975.1 Erythroxylum areolatum | reverse complement strand
ATAGGAGTATAATTAGGAATATGTTGCCTTTTTTGTAGCATTATTTTAGGAGAAGATATGTTCATCAGTGTGTATATATGTAGTACATTGCAGCAATGAGAAAATCAATCCAATTTATCACCAAGTCTTCTATTCTTGTTACTTTATTACAAATTGATTTATTTACATTACAAGAAAAGCAAGAATTAGAGACGGAAAATTACCCACGGAAAATATACTATTGCAAATTACCGACAAAAAATCCATTTATGTCGATAAAATTGACGAGAAAATTTTCCTTTAAAGACAGTACTAATATATGTCACTAAATACGAAGGAAAATCATCACGAAAAATTTTGCAATGAACTTTAGCGACGATATATGATTCCCATCGGTGAAGGATTTAGCGATGATAAAAGATATCCGTCGGTAAAAAGGTGAGAATTATTAACGGAATAAAATTTTTTTGAGTTTACCTATGAAAATTTTTGTCAGTAAATTCTGTTGGTAATTTTTTTAAAAAATTTAAACTCACCTGACATCTCTCTCCCATTTGCGTCTCCTTCTTCCTTCTTCCTGCATCTCCTCTTCGATTTTCTTCTCTCCAGTTTCTCTATTGTGGACTCCTTTTCTTCTCGTCGACATTGTCTTCTCCAGCCATTGTCATTGTGTCTTTTGGTGGAGATATTTTTGCAACTACTGTCATGTGTTTTTTCGTATATTGGATGAAAATTAATTTGGGTATTTGATTACTTTCATTTATTTGTGTATTTTGTGATTGGAAAACAACTTTAAGGTATAAATGTTAGTGATAGAAGGAACAAAACGTGATTTTAGTTGTGATGTTGGGATAAATTTCTGATGCATATAAGATATTTGATGAAATGTCTGTTCTTTGAAAAAATAAATTCAATTCTTTATTTTCATTTCTTTTTTAATATGAATTTCATAATTTCAATTCTTTTACTTGAAATATGATATGACTTACATTGATATTTTTGTAATGCATTATGCTTAGATTATAGTATAATATGATATGCTTAGATTATAGTATAATATAATTTTTATTATAATATGATTATAGTATAAAATGGATAATTATTTATTAGACATTTACAACAGTTTAGTATGAAAGTCTGCTTAGAGATAAAAAGTAGCTTGACTATATGGCCAAAAAGCTTCAAAATTGTGTAAGGAGAAGTCCTTCAGCTAGCCCCAGGAATAAAGCTGAAGGACAAGAGCAGAGAAAGTGAGTTAATGCTAAAAGCAAAGTACAAGAAGTGCATATTATAGAATTAAGGAAAATTTCAACTCCAACAGAGATTTTCTTTGCCTTCCTCTCCAAGCTTTGTAAGTCTAACCTTGCAAGCATGAGAATATAGTTAGAAATATTTGGTTTCCCCATCACCACCATCATCTCCAAGCATAAATTTCCAACTCTATTGCAGCTTTAAAATCTTCCTCTCCTTCTAACGTACGTGCCCACAAAATGCTCATGAGGGCATTTATGCTTATCGTAAAAGCCAATTGGCCTATATCTGTAGTCTGTCTAATCTTATCATACACATGCCTTATAGTCTTCTTAATCTCTTGTTTTCTCATACCATGACAAGCATCAATGTTTTAGTTACTTAAAATTTTGCGAACAAAGACCTTACGCATCTTTCTCTATTTAGAACCACAGGGGCTCCAAACTATTTCATTTGCACCCAAAGAGCTGATTCTAGTAGTGAGACTTGGGTTGTGGTTCATAAAGATTTTGTCTTGATCTCGAACAACTTCTTTGACCAAGTTCGGGAAGCTAACTATGAGACACAGTTTATTACCAAGGCAAAGCTTGTAGATGTGTCCATAGACATTAGCCAATTTTGTGAAATCTCGAAGAATGTCTTGGCCAAGAAATAGAAGGTATCCAACTATTGGCAATCCTCGAGGACTGGTGGCAGTGGAGCCACATCCTTCTTTATTTTTTTAACTTTCCACAAGAACTAGAATATAATAAGTGTTGCGATTGGTATAAAGAGATTTAGCAAAGTTCTCTCCATGGAGGCTTCCAGAGAAACTGAACACTCTGCAGGTAAATTTTAAAATATAGTTTTTAGTATATTTATAGATTAAAAAAAGTTCGTCGGTAGAATATATTGGATTTACCGACGGAAAAAAATAACCATAGGTAATTACTGACGGAATAACCAAATATGTTAGTAATTTTTCTAACAGAAAAATCTTCTCCTTCAGTAAATTTACCGACTGAACAAAATAACCGTCGGTAAATTTACCGATGGTATACAAAATTTTCGTTGGTAAATTTACTTACGGCCGTATCTCCGATGCCTTTTTCTATTAGTAAATTCTATCGCTAAATAAGCTTACTGACGAAATTTGTACAAATTCCTTCGGTAATTTTTGTCGCTAGACTTCATTTTTCTTGTAGTATTACATAATTTACTAATTTAAAATCTATATTACTTTACACTAAATATATCATTACAAAGATCTTGTTGAAACATTTAAAATGACACTAATATTGAATATACTATTAAATTTATTTTTTATTCTTATTTATAAGTGTTATAAATTCATTAATAAAATATGTGAAGAATAAAAAGTAAATTTGAAATAAAAGGTAAAAAAATTTAAACCACAACATTGATTTAAAAATTAAAACTTAATGAAAATATTTGAAATTACAAACAGATTAAAATAAATTACAATTACAATTACAATCAAACTCGAGATTACAGTCAAACTAAAATTACAAACAATCAAATTAAAAGTAAAACGAAAGTACTTGAGAATATTAATTTAACATAAATAATTAATAGTTTGGAAGGTTATCCCCATTTCTCCAAAATCAAATATTGGCTAAAGCCATTAGATGAGCCAACTCCTCCTTGAGGTTCTCCTTCTTGGGTTCTTTTTGCATAAATTTTTATTTGTTCATTTTTTAAAACCTCACACATCACTGGATCTTTGATGGAATCCAGATCTTTGCATAAAATTTTATAATCTTCCTGTCTTTGTCGTAGCTATAATTTTTCCCTCATTTTGAGCTTGTAACAACTGAAGTTCATAATTTTTTTCGAGAAGAGATTGACTTTCATGAAACATTCTTTTAATTCCTTTATTTATGGACATAAAAAGTTTTTTCTTTTTCTCATTTTGTTCCTTTTTTTTTTCTTTCTTCCTCCCAATAGGATGATCAACTTCATCATTTCTTTTAATAAAACTTCAACTTTAAAATCATTATTTAAATCAATACAAAATGATGATGATCATATTGACTTGTCTGATTTTTGGGATTCAAACGGTGACATTTCATTGCATGTAGATCGTTTTCGATGACCCGACTCTTTCTCTTTGCTATTATCAGCATATTTCTCCATATTTTTTTAGGATTGGCCATACACGACCAAATTTGGAACCTTTTTGAAATTTTGAATCTTGAATGAGTAAATCTTTTGCTTTCTCAAACTGTAAGACAACAATGTAAATTAAGTTAGATTTTAAAGTATAAATCAAACGTATTTCAATTCATACAAAGAAAAAACAAATAAATAAAGCACTATTTTGTTCAGAAGCACCACTTGGATTCAAGTTTTCAATTTGTCGAACACATCCTCTGAATTTTCCAATAGCTGTCATTATAGTTTTCCATCGAGCTTGTAAATATCTCCAAGGTAGAACAGTGGTGATATGATTTGGTATCATTTGATGGTACTTAGTTGTGACATGAGACCAAAACTGAGCCATAGATTGATTTCTACCAGTGACTGGGTCTTGTGAAACATTAAGATATACATGACACAAGACTCGATCTTCTTTAACTAAATATGATGCACTTCAAGAGGTATTTGAAGGCTTTACACCAGAATTTGAGTTTGCCATTTTTCGGATAGGTTTGAAAGAGTGTTATAGTTTAGGATTTCAAAGAGTGTTATATGAAACAAGGGTTTTAGTTTAGTAGAACAAATACATTATTTATAGAGATGTTGTGGAAAAGATAAGAATACTAATGAATGGTTGAGATGAATGCAATCTAATCCAATGACTGGGAAGAGATAGAGATAGAGTTTTTGTAGAGATTCCCTATCTTGTCTTACATATTGTGTGGATATGATACGAATACTAATGAACGGTTGAGATGAATGCAATCTAATCCAACTACTGGGAAGAGATAGAGATATATTTTTTTGTAGAGATTCCTTATCTGGTCTTGGATATTGTGTGGATAGGATACGAATACTAATGAACGGTTGAGTTGAATACAATCTAATCCAACGGCTGAGAAGAGATAGAGATATATTTTTTTGTAGCGATTCCTTGTCTTGTCTTGGATATTGTGTGGATAAGATAAGAATACTAATGAGATGAATGCAATCTAATCCAACGGCTGGGAAGAGATAGACTTAGATTTTTTAACATAGATTCCTTATTTTGTCTTGAATTATTTACTATATAAGGGAATGAATTACTAACATATTCTTTTTTGAACCCTTCACTATATTTGTCTACAACCATGAGTACTAATGCTATTACTTCTCATATATCATCTTCATCTTCATCTTCATCCTCATCATCGGAGGATGAATTGGATCTCACTTCTGCAATATTAGCACAAAACAAAGCGTTACTATCTATATAAACCAATAACAACCTTGCAATGAATTATTTTATGAACAATATAGTGAACTAGCCAAAGCACAAAGGCTTAGTCTCTAGTCATAGAGTAATTTATCGTGATTGTGCTGCAGCAGATCAAAGACTATGGGATAATTATTTTGTAGAAAATCCAAGATATAATGCAGCAATGTTTCGTAGGCAAGTTCAAATCAGTCAAAATTTATTCCTACGACTTATTGGTATTGTTGAAGGTCATGACGATATCTTTATGCAATGGAGAGCTGGATGTGGTAAACTAAGATTGTTTAGTTTACAAAAAGTAACAGTAGCATTTCGAATGTTAGCGTATGGTGTATCAGCTGATTCAACTGATGAATACATTAAAATTGGAGAATCAATTGTAATTGAAAGTACAAGAAGGTTTTGTCGAGCCATTGTGGAGGTCTTCGGACATATTTATCTAAAAGCACCAGATGCTAATGATGTTGGAGGACTGCTTAAAATTAATGAAGAATGTAGTTTTCCATGGATATGACATGCACATTTTGGTTTGCCATGGTCAAATAATGTCATTAATGTGTTAGAGGCATCTCACTTGTTCGCAATCCTTGCCAAAGGTATAACGTCTTCTGCTTATTATGTTATTCGAGAAAAAGTGTACGATATTGGATATTATTTAGCTGATAGCATTTATCCAAAATGGTCTATCTTGGTACAAACCATTCATGATCCCCGAGGCTCAAAAAAAGAAGTTATTTATGAAGATGCAAGAAGCATGTAGGAAGGATGTCGAGCGTGCATTTGGAGTTCTCCAGTCACAATTTGCAATTATCAAGGGACCGGTACATTTTTGGAAAAAATCCATATTACACGATATTATGTCAGCATGCATTATAATGCACAATATGATCAATGAGGATGAACGTGATACTCAAGCAACCATACAAGATTGGAGTGAAACGCCAATCCCTAAAAATAATATTAATAGAGATGATACAATTATATTTCAAGAATTCCTTGCTAGAAATAAGCAAATTAAAGTCAGAAATAGCTTCTCTATTATGTAGGGGTAATGCAGCGTACTATTAGACTTCCCCAGATCCCGCTTTATTACGGGGCTTCGGACTGGATGTGTGATGATGACATAAGCAAATTAAAGATAAATAAGCTCATTATGAACTTAGTAATGTATTGATTGAACATTTATGGGAGCGATATGGTAATTCTGAGGATTAGAGGTTAAATGTGCAATAAAAAAATATATTTGTGTATGTTATTAATTTGTTGTTGCAATAATATTAATTATATATTTTAAATAATATTAATTTAATATAAAGTATATATTAATTAATTAAGAATAATGATTTATTTTAATTTTTATAAATAAATAAATAAATAAAAATTTGGTGTTGAGTGGTTGAAGTAACACCAAATTTGGCGTGAAAAGATTATTAGAATATTTTCTTTTACACCAAATTTGATATAAAATTTTAGTGTAATGGTTGGAGATGGCCTAAGTAAGGATGGGACTAGCAAAGGTCACAACTCAAGATTGGCCTGATTAGACACACACTTATATGATCAAATTTGAATATTCAGGTTAAAATTACATTATTTTGGTTGCTTTTAAGTTAATAAAAATTTAATACAAAAATGAAGTCATTTTGGCCTAGGATCAGATCATTTAGGGTGTGTCTGATTTACTTGAAGAATAGTAATAAGAATTATAATGAATATAGTGATAAATGAAAATCGATATGACTTCCATTCTTCACTATATTGAGGGGTATAAAATATTACCCCAAAAAGAGACATGAAAATAATGTTCGTCTAATCACAATATATTACCAACTATCTTTTTTATTTTTTGCCTATTTCTTTCTTCCCATACCAACTAACCAAGCACTTCCTTATAATTTTTGAATCTAACATCGAATTGACCTCAAAGTCAAATCTTGTTAATTGAATTTGGTTTATTAACTTCGATTAGACTGATGAGCCTGAACCTAATTATCATGCCCAACAATAAGACATGTTCACACAACAGTTAAAGAAAGTTGAATCTTAGTTAAGAGTGCAATTTTGGACAATTAAATCTAAATTAATTGAGTTTTATGTCGAAATCAAATTTAAAAGGGTCAACTCAATTCAACTCGAACGATTTGAACTGATTCAAAGCAATGTTAATTTGTTTATATTTAATAAAATAAGATCACTTTGAATCTATACGATAACTTTATAGTCAATAAATAGTCAAAACAGCCCGAGTGACATCTTACAAGAGATATTACAGATTAATCACTCTAAACACAATAAAGAAGTCTACATAGTTGCAATTGCGACATGTACTCAAGAGATTTGGAGGAGAAGCTTAGCTTCTCTTACTGAACTCACAATTGCAAGGATAAGAGAGCAGTTGATTGTTACTCAAATGCAGAAGAAATGTTGTAGGCGACTAGTGGTTTCTTGGAGACTTTAATCAATCTCCAAAATTCCAAAAATGAAAGCATAGTCCTAATTTGGGTCTCCTACTCTAGCCTACCTAAAAATAGAAAAAGGAACATTAGTAACCTACAATTCCTAATCTTATAGCAATTCACAGATACAGAATACAACTTGCTTGAAAGTTATTAAAGGGCAATCAATCAAAAGTCTTATATGAGAGCACTTACCTAAAGGCTGCCCGTAAACTGTGCTTTATCTAATGATCTCCAGAATCCATCTTGTTATTAGACCTCATATCAGGACCATATAGGAATATCAAGAAATTTTAAATTAGGTTTAGTACTCACCTTCTGGTACCGATCCTTTAAGACGTCGCAAAACTTTGAATCATGAACTCTTGTGAGATAGAAGATGAAGATGTCTGCCTCTAAACGACAACTCAACTTCCAGTTGTTCCTCTAGTGAGGCATCGAAGAAATCCCTTATTGTTTCTAACAAAAATAGATAGACCATTGATTGTTACAAAAATATGACTAATGTGCGACAGAAGGAAGAAGAAGACAAGAAACGACGTTGAAGATTACGTATCAATAAATAAGCAAAACGCAGCGTAAGTGACAACGACCTTAACGGAAGAACTCTCGTGATGTGTCAAGATTCTTCTACGTACTGTATGAAATAGCCTTTGTAACATATCTAGAAATTAATGAAAACTCACAAGTAAATGTTTGATTCCCTTCTCTCTCTCTAAACTCTCTTCTCTATCTCTGAAATTATTGCGTGAGTGATACAAGAGGGTGTGTGAGTTGAAAAATTCATAACATCTGGTATTAGAGAAAACGTTCTTTGGTGAGTCCAATGGCAGAAGGCATACATGGAGCTGAAGTTCGTCGTTTAGAGGAAGGCATGAAAAAACCTTTTGGAGGCTCAACTACGTCATGAGAAAGAAATTAGTGACTTTAAATCCATGTTTCATCAACTTATGCAAAAAATAGACAAGGAAGATATTGAAACTTTTGTGAAAAGTCTTGGAGATGGAGGACACTATACAGTATTGACGAGGGTCAATTTCTCGATGTTCGATGGTACAGGGGTAAGAAGCTCGAGTTACCGATGTGAACAATTTTTTACAATGGACTAAACATCGAAAGAAAAGAAGATAAGAATTCCCTCCCTTCACATGGAAGGGATTGCACAAGAATGGTACCAACTGACAATTTGAAATTGTAAGGAAGTGAACGTGATGAAGTGGGAAGAATTTATAACTCTAGTACAACAAAGATTCGATGAGAACATCTTTGAGGACCCTATAGGGGATCTAAAGGAGCTAAGATAGGAAGGTTCGGTACTAGACTATTATGCCTTATTTGACAGGTACTCAAGTAAACTGTCACTGCTAGAAGATTAGTTGGTGGGGTTCTTCTTAAAAGGACTCAAACTGGAGCTGGGACTCACCATAAAAATGATGGATCCTCAGACATTACATCAGGCTTATGCATGGGCACGTAAACAAGAAGTGAATGTGGCAGCTAGTATTCCGATTTACTTAAGGAAGGGAATTAAACTTGGAAGTGTAGTAGGAGGAGGAATAAACACATATAAGGGGGCCAGTTATACGATAATTGCATCCAAACAGTAAACAGAGGAAGGGTTGTTACTTACACTTGGAAGCCAAGGCAGCGTTAACAAAACCAACAATTACAGAGGTTCTCAAGGCAGTAGACAACAAGGAGTTTGGCGAAAAAAGGGCTAAGGGGTTGTGTGTAGCACCCCACTCTCACAAGACACGTATCCGACATTCTGTGTGATATCCGAGTCTGTGCTCCGCGAGGGTAGCGTGCTAGAATACTCAGTCTGTCAAAAATTGGTATAATTTTTTTTAAACACAAACATAATATGTGGAAATCCATAACCAAACCGGGTTCGTTTTATTTATAAGTTTTTTCAATCATAACAATACAATCAACAGAATTTTCAATAGCCATTTGGGCCCTTTCACAAAAAAAAAACACTTTAGTCATAAAGTCTTTACATTATAAGATAAATCATATACACCTTTTTACAAAACTTTCAGAATACATAATTTGATGCAAAAGTTGCAGAATATATAATTCCATACAAAAAGAAAGAAATACAATGCAGACGCGAATTGATCCCGATCTCTATCCTTTATTTGTTTGTTGTAGGGATACTTCCGTTTGCCTAATGGGGTATTCTTCTGATCCTGAAAAATATTTGCAAATGTTAGGTGAGTTTTGCGAATTCAATGAGTGACCATCATCGATGGCTCACTCAGTCACATAACACAAAATTACATTCACTTCATTTCACATTTCACACTCAATACACTTTAATCATTCATATTATGCTTGTGCAGTACATATGAGACCCACTTTCCATTGTTACTTTGTTGTGACCGAGTGCCTAAATTGTCTCGTATCCATTGGATACCAGGCTCATTATTAACCGTCCCTTATCCGCTTGGGAGATACAGGGCTCATTTTATATAGTGAGCCTTAGGCTCTTAATCACTTTTGAGCTCAAGGCTCTTTTTTACTCGTTAAGCTTTAAGCTCTAATCAATAGCTACTTTGGTCACAACTGGTATTATGTTTCATGCATTCATGTAATGAAATGCATCACAAATATTCAATCAATTGAAAGTACTCAATAACACACAATCATATTTACTATCACATCTCATTCACATTATCATCGGACCTTAGTCCGACATTCAACACTTAAGTCGAGAAAACACTTATTTCGTCCAATTCACATTCAATGAGCACTTAAATATTTCATTCATGCATCACACTCATCGGACCTCCTATCTGGAAACCAACACAATTAATCACATTCATATAGTCATTCAGTAGTTAATCAATACAAAAATTCAAAACAGAACAAACAATAAAATGAGATCATCTAGGTCTACTCACAGTATGCTCTAGATTAGAATTAGCTTCCATGCTCCGAAAAAGTCTGGATGCGGAAGTTCTATCATGTATCATCATTATGCAAAACACATATTGCATACACATTATTAATTGCATAATCACATAAATATTTAATTTTACACATATGTATATGCGTAATGTATAATGCATGCTTAATGAAAAAACTGGGTATTTATCCATTAGTTTTGTCAAAAAATCAATCCCATATCAAAACTCACCTAAGTACAATTTATACTTACGTTTACACCTCAATAAAACCATTAAATCACAATTCATAATTCATTGAATCACTTTCAGGTTTTTTTTCCAAAAGCTGAATTTCGGGTCTACTATTCTTGATCCTTTAGACCATGAAAATGTAGTAATTTGGTCATACGCTTTTCTATAAAATTTCCCCCATCTCTTAATTTTCTAATGACACTAAAATAATTCAATTTGGTTTAGAAATCTAAAAGTTATTCTCCTAATATTTTTGGACTGTTCTCATTCTGAAACCGTACATCATATTCAATTTCCATCCAGAAATTGAAAGTCTTAGAGTCTGAATTACAATTCTACTTCTTCATATGACTTATAGCCCTATGTCTCTAGTTTACTCCAAGTTAAAGATAATCACATTTAGATAACTACATATCAAGTTATGCCTAAAAAACCGAAGCATGTTTGGTGAAAATACTCCAGTTATCGTTTTCCAGAACTCCACATTAATTTTGTCACAAATTCATCAATCAATCTCTACATAATGATTTCAGATGGATATAATTTTTGGTGGAGAGGAATATCAATGTGTTATGAGTCCAATGGTTCAAGTCCCATGTCATTTGGAGGTCGGAAGAAGAAGTTATAGCCAAAAGAGTAAAGGAAGTTCACATCAATCCACTTTCATTGCACCTTCATTATGCACGATCATGCAATTCCAATTGCTTTTCCATTTTCACCCTTGTTCTTGTGCACAATGGTGAGATTTCTTTTGACCCTTAAGAGCCATGATGGTGCTTGTGCACGATCATGCACTCCCCTCTTTTCTTCTCCTAATTCACTCACTGCCAAATCTCTTCTTCTCAAAACAGACCTTTGTGTCAAATTTTCATGACAACTTCAATAAGGAAAATGAAGGATTTAAGCAAAACACTCTTCTAAAAATTGTTCCTTTATGTCTTAAGTTTCAAGTGAAACCAATTTCATGCAATTTGGTTCGATATTCTGTAAGTTATGCTAAAAACACTATAGACTGCTCCAAACCATGACATAATCCACAAACTAAACTTCGAGCTAAATTTTGAAACTCTTATAGATAGAATTCAATTTCGATTACTTCATGAAAAATATATCCATACGTCTTTATTTTAATATGAACTTAAAATCATCCCATTTAGATGCCTATAGATCAAGTTATGGCTAATATACAGATGTACGTTTAGTGATACACTGCATCTTCACATTTTCCAGCACCCTTCACGATCTCTTTCATCGTAGTTCATCTCTTCTACCTTATTTCAACCTCCATTAATTTAATCCAACACATTCAAAAACGTAACAAAACCAAGAATCAACATTAAATATCAAAACATCACATATTCATGCATCTTCTTTATTTCTGCGTTTTCTTCACTATCATTTTTCTGCACTTTCATCTTATGTTCATTTTCCATTTTTATTCTTAAACTTTCTTTTTAATTCACTCTCCCACATTAGAACATCGTCTTACAACTATCCCTTAAATCTAAATTCATTTTTTAATCATCGTTAAAAACACCCAAAATACTCAAGTATACACAGTGAAAAAAACAGAGCATACACGTGTATATATATATATATATCAACCCTTCTCCAAAAATTTTTGCACTCATTTCATTCCTATTTTCATTGATCTTTCAACTCAAAAATTATTTTAAAACACTCTTATGACATATTACTCATCAAATATGTAAAAACCACAAATTCATGTTTTCATCTTAAACCCACGGTGTTCATGAAATAACAATTTTCTCATGATCATGTAATGACAATTATATCACCAAATTTGATTCATATTTCTACTACTGATAAGGATTTACATAATACTTACTTGATAAAGCTCCAAGTTATTCAAGATCTAAAGAGCCCTAACTCACATGCACCCACGTATATCATCTTAAAGGTTGGCAGGGAGTTCGGTGTTTTTTTTTAGGTAGAAGAAGGAAATAACAAAGTGGAAGTAACAAAGGTAGAAGAAAGCAAAGTGTAACTTTGGTGAAGGTTCGGTGAAACAAAATTCGAAGAAGAAGCTTCAAGAAGAAAGCCAAGAAGATATTTTTCAGACAAGACAAAACAGTGTCTTAGTTTTTTGAAGTTAAAAGAAACGTGGGTTTAGGATTTGGACACTTGTCCAATTCCTAAGACTAACTAGTTTCTCATTTAATTAGTTCAATCATCTCTAAATCTTACTCCAAAAGTCTTCCAATTTTTAATATCATTTTCTCACAAATTCTAAAATCATCTTTAAATTTTTGAAGTAATTTTCTCAATAATTTCTAAAATCATTTTTTAAAAACAATTCTCCAATATCATTTGTTTCTTATTTGTACTTCCTTCCATCAATTTACTTGCCAAGTGGCATTTTCCTAGTATAATAATATTCAACATTTTTAGAATATATTCCTAAAATTCACCAAAAATTTAAAATCACTAAACGCACTTCCCAATTAAAATTTCAGTACACATAAACCAAAAATCTCAATAAAATCACCTTTCACATATATGTCAATTATACTTGGAATGTCAATGAATTGATGTACAGTCATTTTAATGTGTGCAAAATTCAAATTCATGTGCGTGTATGCTAACATTATGCATGAGCATGAGATGCATTTTTCTAAATCTCTTATTGATCTTTCATGTACCATATTTTAGGGTTCTAACCCTCAATATGGGAATGGGATGTTAAATTGTGCTTCTGGTGTAACAAAAAATACTCTTTGGGACATCATTGCAAGAAGAAACAATTTCAATTATACATGGTAGAAGATGAAGAACTAGAGGAAGAGGAACCTGGGAGTGAAGAGCCTGAAGATAGAGCTCTCTTCAATCCTAATGTTTCATTACAAGCAATGTGGGGCTTAAAGGATCATACAGAATACAAACAATTGAGGATCGTGCGAAGTCATCAAATGAAACCTCTGCATATCCTCATAGATGGTGGGAGTACCCATAATTTCCTGGATGAAAAGGTGATCTGCGAAGGGAATGCAGAGGTAATTAACATAAACCTCATAAATATTACTATTGGTGGAGGTTTAAAACTAGACTCTAGACAAACATGCAGGAATTTCATGCAGAAAATGCAAGGGTTGCAGTTCTCTACAGAGGCGCTGATCATTAAGCTAGGAGGTTGCGATATGGTGTTGGGAGTTCAATGGTTAGCCACCCTTAATGATGAGTTGTGCAATTTTAAAAGACGCACCATGGAAATTCAATGGGAGGGCAAGGTAGTAAGGCTAATGGGAAATCCAAAAGTACAGGCAAGGGAAGTGTCTGGTAAGAACCTTCACAAGTTGAATAGAAATTCTAACCAAAGTGCTATGTTCATGTTGCGTTTAACAGAACCTATAGAGTTTCACATGCTATAGGTAGGAATAAACAACGATGTCTGAACCAGAGATGAGATAGAAGGACTGCTAGTAGAATTCGATGATGTCTTTCTAAAACCAAAGCTATTACCACCAAAAAGAGCATGTGACCATGCAATTCATCTCAAGCAAAGGGTGGAGACTATAAACATTAAACCTTATCGCTATTCAGGGGAACATAAGGATGCTATAGAAAATTCGGTGCAAGAATTATTGGAGCAAGGTTTTATTCGAAAGAGCGTTAGTCCTTACGCATCCCCAGCCATCCTTCCGAAAAAGAAGGACAACATCTGGAGAATGTGTATTGACTATTGCGAGTTAAACAAGTATACTATCAAGAGTAAGTTCCCTATTCCATTGATAGAAGAGTTGTTGGAAGAACTAAAGGGATCAAGTTGGTATTCGAAGTTGGACTTAAGTTCTGGGTACCACTAGATCCGAATGAAGGAAGAAGACATATAAAAACTGCATTCTGAACTCACGAGGGCTAGTTTGAATTTCTGGTGATGCCCTTTGGCCTCATGAATGCTCCCTCCACTTTTCAGAGCCTTATGAATGCAATATTTAAGCCTTTTCTATGCAAATTTTTGCTTGTCTTCTTTGATGACCTTCTCATTTATAATGCCAACTTCCAACAACATTTGGAGCACTTGCGTCAAGTCTTGGAAGTTTTGCAATAGCAACAATTGTTTATTAGAGGAAGCAAGTGCACAATTGGAGCAAGACATGTGGATTACCTAGGGCATTCTATTCAAGGAAAGGTGTGGCCACTAACAACAGAAAAATAGAAACAATTCAACAATGGCCAAAACCGCGCAGCTTGAAGAAGCTCTGGGGATTTCTTGGACTGACGGGATACTATAGGAGATTTATTAAGCATTATGGAATTATAGCAAAGCCACTCAATGAATTGTTAAAGAAGCAAGAGGCAGGGAATTGGGAGTGGAAAGAGGAACAAGAGAAAGCTTTTGAACAGCTGAAGGAAAAATTGGTGACAGCACCAGTGTTGGCGCTACTAAACTTCACCAAACCTTTCATAATTGAGGTAGATGTTTGTGATAAAGGCATTGGAGCTGTACTTCAATAAGAAGGACCTCCCATAACATATCTGAGTAAGGCTTTGGCTCCTAAGCACCAAGGGTTGTCCACTTACGAAAAGAAGTTCCTCGCCATCATTAAATCCGTAAAGTAATGGCATCACTACTTAAACGGTAGAATCTTTCGGGTACAAATAGACCATAGATGCTTGAAGTATCTCTTTAGGCAAAGCATCTCAACGCCATTTCAACAAAATTGGCTTCCTAAATTGATGGGCTACGACTTTGAAGTCACCTATAGGAGTGGAAAAGAAAATTTAGTGGCATATGCATTATCTCAAGTCTTAAGCCTCCAGTTGCCAACATTGTCAATATCACATATATAAGTAACACTTCTGGAAGAAATTCGTGAAGGATAGGAGAAGGACACTAATATAAGGGACATCATAAAAAAATTAGAGGGACAGGAAATGTCTTCGGGTAACTATAACTCAAACTTGACCGAACTACAGTCTAGAGTGTTAACAATCCATCAAACAAAATAATTCATCTTATTATTGTTATAATAAATATATAATTATATTGATATTATTCACCAAATTCAAGTTGAGATTGAATTTAAAGAAGCCAATTTGACCCAGTTTAACAAAATAACGTTATTTTAATTAATAAGTTATTCAGTCCATTAATCAATTATATTACAATGATTATTTTGATTCCTAGTCAAGTTTGGAATATATGATTCAAACTTGACTGAACTTTGGTTAAGAGTGTTAACATTCATTAAACAAAATAATTCATCTTAATAATAATAATAATAATAATAATAATAATAATAATAATAATAATAATAATAATAATAATGTTGATTTTGATATTAATTCTTTAAATAATTTATCTATTTAATTGTAAATAGATTATTAGTACATATTTGTTATTTATGATGTAAAATAATTGAATATTTGAGTCATTCTAGATCAACACAATACAAGATAGAAAAAGATTACATTTTTGAATTATATTATATCTAATTTTTAGTTATATTGTACATAATCTTTAACATAAAACAAAACCAATAATTTTTAATTTTGAATACAAATTTGTGATTTTTAAAATTTTAATATGATGAATTTTATATTAACTATAGAAGAAGAAATAAGTGATTTCATAATAATGAAACACTTGTGATAGCATTCCTTCTATTGAATATAAACATTCTACATAATTAAGCATATAAATTATTAAATCTCAAAAGACATAACTTTAGATTATTTGCGTATTGAAATTAATCCTAATACACATTCTTAATATTTAATTTTATTATTATTTCTCACATTTTCATGGGCCATAAAAAGCTAAAATTAAAAAATCAAACTGGTTTGAACGGTTTAATTGTTAAATTTTTGAATCGATCAAAATTTTAGTTTGGCTTTTAACTTTTTGATTCAATTTACTTTAATAACTCATGTTATTAAAATTGATTCGTTTTTCAATTAATAAGTCAATTTTCATAATTCAATCGATTTTTATAAAGAAAAATAAACTAATTAATTATCATTTAATATTCTATTTTTCTATTAAACTTTAAATTAAGGACAAATTTTTTAACCGTATTTCAAATTCTTTATTTTATTTAATATTCAACTAATTTTATGATAATTTAATACCAGTTCAATCCTTTAAACTTTAAATATCTTGTTTTACCCGTTTAACTTTGAATCTAATTTTTAAAACATTGATACAAAGGGTGTGATGTTCAGAAAAAATAATGAAGTCGTTGGAAGATATCATATAGCAAGTATTAGGAATGAAAATGGGTCAGGACGGGCATGAGTTGTAGATTCGTAGCCCTACCCATGGCCAGACGGGCCCAAGGCAGCCCAATCCAGGTTGGCCCGTTTTTATCATTTTTTAAAATAGAATTCAAAAGTTTTTACAAAATGACGTAGTTTGTCAGTCGATTCAAGTAACTTGAGCACAACCTCGTCACAATCAGTTGACAGATCACAAACGATCGAATAGTTTATTAGCAAACTGAAGTAACTTTGAGCACAGCCTCATCACAATCAGTTGTTATGTAAAAAATGATCGAATAGTAAAGAGCCGTTTGTTTACTGTTCACTTTCTCTGAAACCATTATTCTGTTCACTTTCTCGTTTCTTCTGCTACGCGAAAAATCGATGCTTGTTTTGACTATTGTTACTATTTCTGTCTGATTTTCATCTCCTGCAACTTTGCTTCTAGCGTTGAGACTTTACTTCGTGACAGTGACTCCACTCGTGTCTTGCTTCAGATGAACATGGCACATGAAAACGCTCCCAGCTCAACTGGTGATGAAGGACATGCGGCTAAAAAAGTTCAAATAAGGGAAAGGGAGGAAGACCCCCCTCCCCCGCACCATTTATATAGCACAATTCACCGAGCTACTGGTAAAATCACGAACGTTGTTGTGTGATGCGTTTCCCCGACCTCCCCATAGATCGATGTCACCCTTCGATTCTCACGGCCCTCAGTGACTTGGTGGGACGCACGGTGAAAATAGACACCAACACACAACAAACTCACCACAGAAAATTTACTCGCGTTGCCATCAACTTAGACCTCAGCTCACCTCTCAGATCAATCATTGAGCTTGATGGTGAAATCATCCGAGTAGCTTACGAGGGGCTGCCTCAAATATGTTTTTCTTGTGGTTGGGTTGGGCATGGATCCTTGAACTGCCCAACACGGCTGATCGATCAACCCGCCTCGAAAGCCATCACAGGTGACCCACAGAACCACCACAAACCAGCTAGCAGCGGTGCCTCTTCCTTTGGCGATCTTCGACCAGTGGACTATGGTCCCTGGATGCAGGTTTAGAGGCAGACGCATTGGTCGCTAATCACCGCAACGTCTTCATGAAATGACAGGCTCAACCACGCTTCATATGTCGAGCTAAAAGGATCGAGGTACATCTTTTTCTGAAATCGAGCCGTTGGACTTCCCAACGGATACTACTCCAATGATTCGAGGAGAATAAAAATATCGACTCCCAAAACTCATCGGATTTGAACTTAAGGAAGGATAAATGCCAAAGTCACTCGTCTATTAAGGATGATAGACAAAAACGAGCGTTGTTTCCCTTTAGACTTGGAAAGAATTCACCCAACCCCAACACGACACCGTTAGGCAGAAACCAGGCTCAGTCACTGGGCCCGCACGCACCTCTCCAGGTCGTGGGCCTCCCCAGCCAGCTCCCTCCGTTAGTGCATACCCAGCCTTCGGTTAAAGAGACTCCAAGCCCAAAAATAACCCATGCGGCCCTATCAATCCCAACCCATGCGGAGGTGATAGTACAAGATCCAAATATCACCCTAGACACACAGGAGGGTGTGGGCTACGGAGACATAGAGGAGGACCTCAACGCAAAAGGTCTTCCTATAATCTCGACGTCTCTCAGAAATATACAAAGGATACCCCCACTTCGACCCCCTGATCTAGAAATAGATTCTATGGTAAGAAGTTAACCTAATGTAGAATATGATACCCATATGGAGGAGACCTCTCAAGACCACTCGACAAAACCATGTCGGGAGGCCACCAATTATGCAGTCACCCGTACTGCAATATAGATTGACTTTTCGTTCCTCGGATATGTCGATATTTATATAGAACTGTTAAGTGGCTGGGGGTAGGACCTTCAAGCCCATCATCAAGAACTACATCCGAATCCATAAACCAGCTATTGTCGTTTTAGTGGAACCTTGTATTAGTGGACTTCGAGCGTTGAAAGTTATTAGAAGTTTGGGATTTGGACACTCCTTCAAGGTGGAAGCCGAAGGCTATTCGGGAGGAATTTGGCTTCTATAGAAAGAGGATATACAGGTTAAAATTTTGATCGCTTACCGTCAATTTGTGCATGCCAGTATTGAGTGGGAGCAACTATCTTTTGACTTCACTGCCATCTATGCTAGTCTTACGTATGCAGTACAAAAAATTTTATGGCAATATTTGCGGCAACTAGCTAGGATCATTGTCAAACCTTGGTTATTGGGGGGGGTGGTTCTTTAATGCCAAGTTGGAGAGTGTTGATAAATGCGAAGGCTCTCGACACCAACCCATTGTCAACTCTCACTTTAGAAACTCTGTGAATAGTTGCCATCTTCAGGACCTCAGATTTTCTGGACTAAGATTCACTTGGAGGTGAGGACAAATTCTTGTTAGACTAAACTGTGCCTTCTGTTCCAATTCTTAGCATTATGTCTTCCCCAAAAACAAAGTTACTCACCTACCATTCTTGAAATTTGATCATAGGCCTCTGTTAATCACGTTTCAACATAGCGCGCCCCTTACTACGTCGAGTGGACCCTTTAGATTTCAATTAGCGTGGTTAACCCATAATGGCTTTGGTCAAGTTGTAGCCAACAATTGGAACCCTTCTAGTATTGGACTTTAGTGGAGCGATCAGAAGTTTCTCGAAAAAACTTCAACATTGTAACGTCACCACTTTTGGTAACATTTTCCACTAAAAAAAGAGACTCATGGCCTGACTAGAAGGCATCCAAATGCAACTAGATGGCACAGACTCGACATCCCTCTGAGAGCTTGAGGACTACCTATGGACCGAATTGGAGCAAGTCCTTTATTAAGAGGAGCTTTACTGGCACCAGTGATCCTGAAGCCAGTGGCTAGGCCAGGGAGTCAGGAATACCAAGTATTACTATGCAATCACTTTAACCAGACAACGTCAAGCGAGGATTAATTCCTTGAAAGACAAGCATGGCAATGTGGTAACATAAACTTCGAGCCTCAGACGTTTAGCACAAGACTACCTCGAGAAATTATATCGGACCGACGACCAAATCCCTATCGACTAGCAGATCCATGGTTACTTCCTTCCCCTTCCCCTTCCCCTTCAAGCTAAAGCTGATCTAGCTCGTCAGCTAAGTCCAGACGAAATCAAGATGGCTTTCTTCTCTATGGCTCCTAACAAGGCTCCAGGGTTTGATGGGTTAACTGCTCTTTTCTACCAATTCCAATGGGACATTGTAGGCTCTTCCCTGACCTTATTTATTCAGCGAATCTTTCGTCATGAAGCTTGGGAGTCTGAACTCAATCGTACCATTATGGTCCTTAGTCCTAAGATCCCGTCTCTCACTGAGATTACATAGTTTAGGCCAATTGCTCTATACTCAGTGCTCTACCAGGCCATCACTAAGATTATAGTTAATCGGCTTAAACCTTACCTTGAAGATTTAGTAGCTCCAACACAATGTAGTTTTGTTCTAGGGCTACTTATCATGGATAATATTATTATCACCCAAGAGATCATCCATACAATGAGAAGGAAAACTGGTAAGAAAGGGATCATGGCTCTAAAAGTGGAGCTGGAGAAAGTGTATGATAGATTGTCTTGAGATTTCATTCAAGATACCCTAGTTGACGTTGGGATTCCAGAATCACTTATTAATCTCATAATGAAGTGCATATCATCGGTCTCCCTACAAGTTAACTGGAATGGCGAACTCAACGAAGCCTTTAGTCCCTCCAGAGGCATTCGTCAAGGTGACCCCATTTCGCCTGACCTCTTTGTCCTATGTATGGAACGTCTTGGCCACTCGATAACCCAAGCAGTGAAACAAAGACGCTGGCAACCAGTCAAATTAAGCAAAAATGGACCATCTCTTTCTCATTTGTTCTTTGCTGACGATCTCATCCTTTTCTCCGAAGCTTTAATGGATCAAGTGATCATTATTCGGGATATTTTAAGCTCTTTCTGTGCTGCTTCAGGTCAACGCATCAGCCATGCAAAATCACGATGCTATTATTTCGAACATATTCCTACCTCGACAACTTACTACTTAAGCCGAGTACTGGGGTTCAAACAGATACAGGATCTTGGATGATACCTTGGAGTGTCTCTGCTGCCCACTCGAGTCAGCAAACGAACATATCGATACATCCTTGATAGGGTCCACCAACGGTTATCAGGCTGGTCAGCTAAACTTCTGTCTTTTGCTGGACGCATCACATTGGCTCAATCAATCTTAGCAGCTCTTCTTATTTACACTATACAGACGGTCAAGTTGCCTGCAGTCTTTGTGATGAATTGGAATAATTAATGAGAATTTTTTTGGGGCTCGTCTCTGGATAAAAGGCAGATTCACTTAGTCAACTGGGAGGAAGTTTGCCAACCCAAGGGGATGGGGGAACTAGGCCTCCAAAAAATTCGTGAAACCAACGATGCATTCTTACAAAAACTAGGATGGACTCTGATTACCAAGCATAATGCTTTATAGGTCAAAGTCCTCTTTGGAAAATATGACTTTGATGCTAACAATATCCCTACCTCTTTTGATGCAATAGGTGGCTCTATGATATGGAAGAGTATAAAGGCAACTTGGCACATTGTTCTACAAGGTATGAAATGGATGCTTGGAGATGGGTGTCGGACTCGCTTCTGGCTAGATCCTTGGATAACGGGGGTAGGCCCTCTTATTTCCCATTCTACGACCCCAATCTCAGTGACAACTTTGAACCTTAGTGTCCAACACTTTGTGGACCCTGCCGATAATTGGAAATGGGATGATTTTCAATCTAGTCTCCCAACGTCGATTTGCCGGTTAATCGCAAAAACATTTCCCCCAAAGCAGTACGTCGGGCAGGATAAGTTGATCTGGGGATTATTTGACACTGGGCATTTCATCGTCGCCTCCACTTATTTCATGCTCTTGGACTAAGAAGAAGTCGCACACAGTGGTGTCTGGAAGACAATCTGGTAGTAGCAGGGACCACAACGAATTCACTCCTTTCTCTGGCTCCTCGCTTATGACCGTTTACTCACCAACCAACAACACGTGCATACGTAACTCACTACGAACAGAGCTTGTCATCATTGTAGTCTCGAGGAATCCGCACTTCATATAGTGCAAGACTACTTCAAAGCAAGCCATGTGGGGTACCTTACCTACTCACATAGTTTCCCCAGACTTTTTCAATATGCCAATTCGAGAGTGGATCCTTAAAAATCTGCATCATCATCGGAGAGTAATTAGGCAGGATTGGTCGACCGGTTCTTTAGTCATGGAGGAATATGACACTTTTTGATGAAAATTTTAGTTGGCCTGCCTCACCTTCGTTTCTCATTTTGTCTTATGCAGATCAGATTCATAAGCCTACTGTGTGGCAAGGCCGAGCTAAGACCCGTGATCGATCTTGTCAAGAGCAACTCATAGGGTGGAACAAACCTCCCATGGGGTGGGTAAAATTAAACACAAATGGAGCTTGCAAACATTTCCAGTCCTCAGCCACAACAGGTGGTCTCCTACGAGATAGTGCAAGCAATTGGCTTGGTGGGTTCACACAAAATCTAGGCTGGTGCTCATCGGTGTTGGCGAAACTCTGGGCCCTATTTATCGGGCTCTCGGTTTCGTGGAATTTGGATTTTCGTCGGATTGAACTGGAAGTAAATTCTATAGTGGTGAGTAATATACTCTTATCCTCAAGAAACCGCTCAAGGACTCTCAATCCCATTGTAATGGATATCCTCGAACTGTTTACTCGGAACTGGACTGTTGTTCATCGACATATATATCGAGACAGCAATAGATGCGCAGACTGGCTTGCTACCTTATCATCATCATCATCATCATTGTCATCATCTTCATACCTCAAAGTCCCGCAATGAAATGGGATCTGGAGAGGCCTGATAGTATACAGCCTTACCCTTATCTTGTAGAGAGGCTGTTTTCAGTAGACCCACATGCATATGTGATAGGATAATAGTGATGTAGGTTAAATGAGTGAAAACGTAAAACTGGCAGGATATATATATATACACCTGGTGGTGACCAGAACAGTCCCCATCACAGAATTAATACAGTAGGGATGATAAATAATGAGTATAATAATAAATACAAAAAATAAAAACAAAATTAAATTAAATTAGAATAGTAATAGTAATAATAAAATAAAAATAAAATAAAAATACATAAATATATAAATACATAAATAAGATAACTACTAATAAGAATAACAATAATAAAAATTTATTATAATAAAAATCATGAAGGACGCCCTACTAGTGAGGTATGCAAAGTGACCTAGGTAAGATGATCCGCTCGAAATTACTAGGTCCACATGCAGAAGTTGAGGGTGACCATAAGCTACTAGTATCGTACACCCCTACAACTATCGGCTTGTCCCGTTGTTAGTTGCACGAGGGGTCTTCACTAAGCAACCCTGGTGGTATGACACACCTATGGTTTAAAATGTCCATTGTGGAAAAGCTTTCCCCTACTTCCACTTCCTATGGGAGAAGGGTGAGAAGTGAGGGCTCTAAAGTGTGTACCACAATATCCTTTATTTTGATTTAGGAACGTGTATACTTATGCTGAATATTTTGATGTAGGAGTTATTTATTTTGATACTACACCTATTAGATGCCATAATATCTTTTTAGAGGATACGTCGGTGATCTGTTTCTCTAGACTCATTTTGTAATCTACTTTGACAATTTTCCTTTTAATAAAAAAAAGATCGAATAGTTTACTAGCAAACTGGGGTAACTTTGAACACAGCCTCGTCACAAACATAAGTTTTACGAGGAACTCGTTTTGTTTTCTATTCTAGTACTTCCATGATCCAGAACTGAAGCCAGCACGAAAATACTCCACCAACTTCTCTTTGTTAGGAAGGTTTTTCTTGACGCGGGTGCAACTAACGAACTCATCAACGCACTTCCACAGAATTGGGAACTTCTCCTTCGTCACCAATTCAATCCCTGCAGCTTCTTCAATCACATCAACGAACCAATGGGTTATGAAGTTCCCAGTCAGGTCCACGAGTCCGATGCTCTCTCCTCCGAAAAACTTCTTGTTCTTTAGCTCGTTTTCGAGGATTTTCAGGTTCTGACATGCCTCTTCCATGGCCTTTTCTCTTTCTTCCCCTTTGCCCCAAACAGCTTGCCAAAGAGCAGGACGGCACTAGGGACCATGACAAAGAAAGTTGTTCATATGAAGCACTTCATATGTTTATATATATATAAAAAAATATAATTTTGAAATACTTTTAAATCTTTAAAAGTATTAAAAAAACAAAACATTTCAATCATATATATATATATATATATAACAATTACAGTTTAAGACAAACTTAAAAACAATCGGTGTAAAATGTTGCGTGATATGTGAGTTCATAGCAACTATATTATATTATTACCTTTTAATGATATCTTTTTTTTTAATTAGTTAATTCACAAGAAAATTCTTAATTATTTACCTATATAATAAAAAGAATAGAAGAAAGGGCAATATATTATTTTACCTTCTCATCAATGAACTTAGCCCAGAATCGAGCGTTGGCTCTCTGGTAAGGATCTTGAGGCAATATGGGGTTGTTCTTCCAAGTCTCGTCGATGTATTCAAGAATAACAAGTGACTCAGCTATTGGTTTTCCTTTATGAACAAGCACAGGGACTTTCTTGTGCACAGGGTT
>JANIJH010000004.1:62346873-62357495 GCA_024520975.1 Erythroxylum areolatum | reverse complement strand
GGAAGATATTCAATGTTTATTAACAACATAAACTTTATTCAAAACATCTCACACATACTAGCGGATAACACGGATCCCCTCAACCAAGAAAAGAAGTTTAGCTATTCATAACGAAAATAGAAATCAATAAAATAAAATCATAACAAGTCTCCATCCCTGGTCTTTCTTGAAGAAAACGAAAATATAAAAGAAAAAATGCAGAAACGCAAGAGCAAACAAAGAGAAAAACTACAGAAATTGAAATCCTATTCTAAAACCTAGCCTAAAGCTAGCTTGCGTGAACAATCATCCTCTCTCCTTTTATGCTTGTTTTTTCTTATTTCCTTCCTATCTTTCTTTGATTCTCTTCCGATAATGTATCCCCAATTTCAGGTAGTCAATCCCCTTGAAAGATGGCTATATAATCTTTAAAAATTATAAGAATCTCGAGTTTGACTTTTGAAAATTGATCTACAGATTTATTCCATTTTTAGGCGTGCCCACACTTAGTCACTGAATTGTTGTCAAATTTGAAATTTCGGATTTTCTTTATTCTTTTGCATTTTTTGATTTAATTTCGTCTCTAAGGTGTTGAAAATCATCTGTAAACAATTATAAGATAATTCCAATAATTTTGGATAATAATTTCAACACATTAAAGATAATTAAGTACAAAATAAGTGCAAATTGATGACTTAACAATACTTTCAAATACTTGGTAACTCTATGCTTTGCAATTGCCATGCTTGAAGTCGTGATTCAATCACAAAAAGGTTGACAAGACCAGGCTCACAATGGGTATCCTCTTCTTACACATCAAGTTCCATGGATCCAACCACTATCATTATCTAACTTTGGTGAATTATTAAAATGGAAACAGAAACTTCAAACACTTAATATTGAAGTGCAACATTTGGATGGTTAGTATGTGTGTCATGAAACATACTTAATATATATGTACATGTACATACAATATAGAGAGGTTAAGCAAGAGAAAGAAGACCGGAATGAATTAATGTAACAAAATTAATAGGATGCCACTAAATGATCCGAATGAAAGTGTCATCAAAGTGGAAAATTAGGAAAACATGTTAGCTTATTACTGAAAAGATGTAGAACATCTTTTTTTTGGTTACAAGGGAAAGAGAACTCAAAACACACCCTAACTAACGCAGCGATCTGTGGTACAAAATTCCATGCTGATCACGGTGAAGATGAGTCATGATTAGAGTTGGAGGCTCCTGAAGAATATGAAGTCCTGGGCTTGAGAGCGCAACGAGCGAGGCCAAACTATCTGCACACCGGTTCTCTTCTCGATACACATGCTAAACCTTCACCTCCCACGCACGATGGAATAGATCACGGGTACCTGTCACCAAGAAAGGATACTCAGTCAATGGTATAATAGAAGAGGAGAGAATATTGATCACCTCTAATGAATCGACTTCAACAATCACTCGTCGATATCTAAGCATCCAGGCCAAATTAAGTCCTAAGTGGACTCTCCAAAGTTCAGCAGCTATCGGCGAGACTCTTCCGAGATATGGAGAAATCCCCCGTACCACTATCCATGACAATCCTTAATCAATCCTCCAGTAGCAGCAATATTTGGCTTATGTTTTACCGCCCTATCGATATTTATTTTGACTCACCCCTTTATCGGTTTGGTCCAACCTGTAAGATGACCGACAGGTAGTCTCTGATCTCTATTGACATAACTTTCCACTGCTCTTGCTTTAACTATCCAATTGGCATAATCCATAACTGCCCTAGGCCCGTCTTCTTTTTCTTGTTTAAAGGGAATATACAACAAAGGTTACAAAACAAGTCTGGGGAAACAGATTCCTGACATATCCTCTAAAGGGATACGTTGACACCTTATAGGTGTATTATCAAAAAAGGTCATACCGACAACAGAATGTTCTGCGTGAGTAGCAAGCTGGTCAACACATCTGTTGCTCTCTCGGTAAACGTGGCGATGAACAACAGACCAGTTTCGCGTGAAAAGTTCGTGGATACCCGTGACAATGGGGTTGAGAGCCTTGGAGCGATTATTCGAGGAAAAGATAATATGGTGCACCGCGAGAGAATCCACCTCCAGTTCTATCCAGCGGAAGCCCAGGTCTCATGCTAGCGATAGCCCTATAAAAACTTCCCAGAATTCAACAGACATCGTATCACATCATCCAAGGTTCTGAGAGAATCCTCCAAGCCAGTTGTCGTTACTATCGTGTAAAATGCTACCTGTTGTAGCCGAGCATTGGGGGCGATTGCAAGCGCCATCTGT
Organism: Erythroxylum areolatum; assembly: GCA_024520975.1. Taxonomy (NCBI): domain Eukaryota; kingdom Viridiplantae; phylum Streptophyta; class Magnoliopsida; order Malpighiales; family Erythroxylaceae; genus Erythroxylum; species Erythroxylum areolatum. Next base: position 62,355,229 of record JANIJH010000004.1, on the reverse strand, counting down.
GTTTAGTTTTACCTAACCAGGAGGCGGTTTGCTCCAACCAATGAATTGCTGGTGACGAGGATAGGGTCCTATTTCTACCCGACGTTGCCACACGGTAGACATGTGGATCTAATATGCAAAAGACAAAATGAGAAAATTAGGAGACAGAGGCCAAGTGAAAGATTCATCAAAGAGAGACCTATTCCTCCACAACCAGAGGAGCCAACACGTTGTGCCAAAAAGAACTACCCAGTCATGTCCCAAAACTCGTCAATGTTGTTGGAGGTTTTTAAGGGGCCACTGTCGAGTCGGCATAGTGTAGAAATCAATATGAGTGAGGTCCACTGGGAAGGCGTCTCACACTTTTTGAGCTTTAATGCAATCCCGTACAGCGTGAAGAGAAGACTCTTCAATGTGGCATTGACGGCAGGTGCTGTCAGTCGTGAGGTGCCTGCGTACACGGTGTTGGTTGGTGAGTAAACGCGCTTGGGCAAGTAACCTTAAGAAGGCTTGTATGCGTTGTAGACCCGGCCACTGCCATATGGCTTTCCATACTCCATGTGTCGAATGGTCTTCGTAACCCATAAGCATGGAGTAGGTAGATGCGATGGTGAATATACTGTTGTTGGACACCCCCCAGATCAACTTGTCCTGGCCAAGATATTGCTTAGGTGGAAATGTGCCCGCGATAAGACGACAAATCGGTGTTGGGAGGTAAGATTGGAAAGCATCCCGATTCCAATTACCCGTATCCTCCACAAAATGGTGAACGCTGAGGTTAAAAGAGCTCTCAGGGATTGGGTGTATGGTGTGGGAAAGAAGCGGTCCTATTCCGGCTATCCAAGGGTCTAGCTAGAATCATGTCCGAGTGCCATCTCCAATCCTCCACTTCATGCCTTTGGCCACGATATGTCAAGTTGCCTTGATGCTACGCCAAACCATTGAGCCCCTTGCAATTTCTATAAAGGTGGGTATATTGTTGGCGTCGAAGTTATATTTAGTAGAGAGGACTTTGACCCATAACGTTGTAGGTTTAGCGATCAATGACCAACCGAGTTTAGTTAAGAAGGCATCGTTCGTCTCACGAATTTTCCAAATGCCCAATCCTCCCAAATCCTTAGGTTTGCACACTTCTTTAATATCTATATAGGTCCGTCTTCTTTTTTTTTGTATACAAGGGAAAAGAAAACTAAAACAACCAAACTAACGCAACATCCGACGATACAAAGCGTTGTGCTGGTCCCAGCAAATGAAGTCAAAAGCCGTCAATGGGGGCTTCTGTAAGATGTGCAGTCCTGGACTGGCAAGGGTGGCAAGCGAGGCCAAATGATCCGCACTATGATTTCCTTCTCGGTGAATATGTTGAATCTGAACTTCCCAGTTTTAGAGGAGCAAAGCACGAACACCTGTCACTAGAGAAAGATCATTAGATAAATCAGTAATGGAAGAAGACAGAAGGTTAATGACCTCGAGGGAATCCACTTCCAAAATAACTCACCGGTAGCCCAAGGTCTATGCCAGGTGGAGGCCCGCGTGGATACCACCTAACTCGGCACTACGTGGGGAGCCACTTGTCATGTTCAGAAGAAACCCGCCACACCACCTGCCTTGGCAATCTCGAAGACGCCCCTGCAATGGAAGTAATACTGTCGTGCTTAACAGCTCCATCAGTATTGAGCTTAATCCAATCCGGGGACGGTTTGGACCAGCCTACTAACTGGCTCGGGGGTAAAGCTTGACTCGGGAACACACAGCGTTCGACTACCCTAGCCCTTTCAATGCCTTCGGCATAGGCGAAAACTGCTCTAGCCCCTGTAGGCAGCCACGTAAAGTCAGGATCGAAGACACTTTTATTACGCCAGTACCACAGGAACCAGCAGGTAACGCCAAAGAGGGTGGGCCAGTCAAAATTGTGAAGCGTGCGATGTGTCGTAAGGTTAGACCTGACCCACCGCATCTCATCATGCTGGAAGAAGGCCGGATCTACGGTCACGTGGGGGAATTGGGCCCAGGTCGTTTTAACACGCAGGCAATCACGAAGGGTGTGAAGGGTAGTTTCAGGCTAGCCACATTGGTGGCATCGGCTATCCGTCGCTAGATGTCTACGAACCCTTTGATCATTAGTGAACAACTTGCCTTTCACCAGCAGCCAGAGGAACGCCCGGATTCGCTGGAATGCGGCCCACTTCCAGATAGTCTCCCATGTACGTCTGTGCTCATCAAGGGGGTCCCTTGCAAGCATGGCGTAAGCAGAAGCTACTCTGAAGTGGCCATGCGCCATAGGACCCCACTGGAAGGCATCGACCTGAGTCGGATCAGCGGGGGTGGGGGTCGCCGCTATTGCAAGACAAACGGAAGAAGGGAGGTAGTGTTGAAATAAGTGCCACTTCCACGTACCGTCGACATTCTGGAATTTAGCAACACAGACGGAGAGGAGACTGCTAAGGATGGGGGATGAAGCCACATCAATAAGAGGGCCCCAATCCTTGACCCAGGTGTCCAACCAGAAACGAATCCGGCGGCCATTTCCCAGGTGCCATTGAAGGCCTTGGCGAACAACCGGCCACGTGGCAGCAATACCCCTCCAAATGCTCTTAGCCCCCAGTCTAGTAAGGGAAGGAGGAAGATTGTGGGGGTCGAAGCGATATTTGGCTCATAAGACCTGAACCCAAAGGGCCTGCGTCGGGGTAAGTAACGCCTACCCCAGTTTCCCCAAAAGCACATCATTGGAGGAGTGGATCCTTTTAATGCCCAGACCCCCTGTACTTTTGGGGCGGCAAACGGTGTCCTAATCGACTAGGTGCAGCTTCCAATGGTCACCCGTAGAGCCCCAGAGAAAGTCACGCGTGAGGGGTTCCAAGTCGTCACAGAGTTGCCTCAAGAGGCGCACCGTTTGTATCGTGTACGTAGGCAGAGCTGTGAGCACCGATTGAGTAAGGGTGACTCTATTTGCCAAAGATAGAGTCCAGGCCTTCCAACCGGCTAGCTTCTGACACGTGGAATCAAGGAGGTGCTGGTACATGTGACGAGAGGATCTCTCGTGGAGTAAAGGGACGCCCATATACTTCCCCAAGTTAGTAGTACTAGTGACATGGAGGTCTTGGCTGATCCAATGGGCGAGGGAGGGGGAAACATTTTGAGAGAAGAAGATGCGAGTTTTGACAGTGTTGACTTTCTGTCCAGAGGCCTGACAGAACGCTGCCAACGTACGGGGGATGACCTGGGCTTGAGTCTCTGTGGCCTCCGAAAAAAGGACCAAGTCATCAGCAAAAAAAAGATGGGAGATCAAAGGGCCCGTAGGGTTAAGTTTAATCGTTCGCCAAGCGCCCGTGGCCATCTCGTCCATAATCAAATGACCGAGGTGCTCCATGCAGAGAACAAACAAATAGGGAGACAGCGGGTCGCCCTGCCTAATGCCTCGGGAAGGCTGAAACGAGTCAATCAAGGTGCCCTGCCAAGTGACCTGCAGAGTAGCCGACGAGACACACTTCATAATGATCGAGATGAGAGGCAGCGGTAGGCCGATGTCCATTAGCGTTTGCTGAATAAAATCCCAACGGAGCCGGTCATATGCTTTTTCAAGGTCCACTTTGATTACCAGAAACCTTGTCTTCCCCTTCTTCTTCCGCATAAAGTGGATGATTTCCTGGGCAATAATAATATTGTCAGTGGTTTGTCGACCCGAGATGAAGTTGCATTGGGGTGCCCGAACTATCCAGTCCATATGAGGTTTCAGTCGGTTGACTAGGACTTTAGAGATGAGTTTGTACAGGACATTGCAGAGGCTAATAGGCCTGAACTGATCGATGGACTGAGGGGAGGGAACTTTGGGAATGAGGACGAGGATGGTGTGATTTAAACCAGAGTCCCAAAGTTCCAGGCGGAAGACACGCTGGACAAACTCCGTCACTGCGGGCCCGACTTAGCCCCATTGCCTCTGGAAAAATAGGGCATTAAAACCGTCAGGGCCAGGGGCTTTATTAGGGTTCATGGCGAACACAGCTGCCCGGATTTCCTGACCATGAATAGGCTATTAGAGGGAAAAGATGCGGTCAGACAAGAGGAGAGGGAAGGCTCCCGAGCTCGGGTAGCTGGGGGAAGGCCCATCATCCTAAGTGTACAGTGAGATAAAGAATTCCCAGGCGAGACATCCCAAGAGGTAAGGGTCGGAGATCAAATTACCGTGGGGGTCCTTGAGGCTCGTAATCTGGAGTCGCTTCCGTTTAGAGTGCGTGAGGGTATGGTAGAACTTCGTGTTTCGGTCGCCCTGGGAGAGCCAATCGCATCGGGCGTTTTGGTGCCAATAGAGCTCCTCTTCACTTAAAACCTGAAGTAATTCCCTACCCAAATGCTCCTCTAAGGCTAAAAGGTCATCTAAATTGGTCTGATTCATGGCTCACTGGATGCCTTGAAGCCGAGCTAACAGGCGTTTTTTCCTATGAAAAATGTGTCCGGAGGTGGACCTATTCCAAAGTTGGAGGTGGGCAGAAAGGGCGGTTAACGAGGTACTCAACGAGTCCACAGTTGGTCGCCAATGCTGGGTAACCACCTCCGTGAATTCAGGATAAGTAAGCCAAGCGTTGAGGAAGCGAAACACTGGTGAGCCAGGAGGCTGGAGGGGAGGGCAGTGAAGGTGGATAAGGAGGGGGCGATGATCCGATCCCAAAAAAGGAAGGTGGTGGTTCTCAGTATGAGGAAAGTTGAGGAGCCAAGTCGACGAGCCGAAGGCCCTGTCCAGCCTGGCATGAACCATGCCCCGACGCCATGTATATTTGGATCCAATATACCCCAGATCGTGAAGATCGCAGGTGTGCACCCAATTTTGAAAGCAAGGATTCACAACCCTCGAAGTGCTAGATCCCCCTCGTTTATCGACAAGTTCAAGTTTGGCATTAAAGTCTCCGCCAACGAGCCAGGGATGGCCAATAAAACTGCTAATCCAGGTCAAAATAGGCCAAAGGGAATTTTGGGAAGGGCTGTGCGGGCTAGCGTACACCGCAGTAAAATTGAAAGTGGAGTTGGGGTACTGGATTTGGGTATGAATAAATTGGCGATGGGCTAGCAAGATAGAAAGATGGAAGCTGGCTTTCCAGAGGAGCCATATTCCTCCCGAGAAACCAACGGCTTCTACCCTAAAGGAATAATCAAAGCCCAGGGTCCGAACAACAGCTTGGGCCCAAGGACTACTAATATGAGTTTCCATCAAAACGAGGATACCCAGGTTATACTGCCTAGCATAGTTAAGGAGGATGGCTCAAGGTTCTTCCCTCCGGCACCTTGGCAATTCCATAGCAGTATCACATAAAAACAAGCTAACAGGGAACATTACCTCCTGGGGACACGTCCTGGAGTCCGACGGCCTGAGGCAGGGTGGCGGGGGCTGCTTCAACTGACCGTGGGTGGTGGGGGTCGGTGTTGTCCCTGGTGGCTTGTATATCAGGAGGGTCGGTGTGTCCCATGAAAGTATCCTCGTTTGTGGGCCCATCGTCCTGTGGGCCCTCAATGCCTTCCATACACTGGATGGGAGAGTCAAGTATGGGAATACAGCTGCCAAGTAACTGAGGGTCACACACCATTTCGTTGTGGGACTCAAATTGGATGGCAATGTTAGGATGGGTGCTAGTGGGCTGTAGTGGGATGGAGGGGTTAAGGATTAGGGCCTGCTTTGGGGAGCTAGGAGGCTAGAGGCTCAACACTGGGGCCTTGTCCCGTGGGCCCTGCACTGGAGGAGGGAGTTGGTGTAGGGGGCTGAAGGGGATTGGGATGGGTTGGGCTCGGTCCACGTGTTGGAGTGGACTCCTCGCTGGGGCCTGGATGCATCACGTGACTGAAAAAGAATCCCGTGCGTCTGGCCCTTCTGCTTTGGACATTGGAGTGTCTGACAGGAGCTGAAACCTCGAGCCATTCCTTGGAGGGGACACTTGACGTTTGCCCGTTGGAGTACGGCACTGGCTAGGGCGGGGCTCGTTGTCGCCAGTAGACCTTCATCCACGGGCCATAACCAGGAGACGCGGGGGACGGTGCTTGGCCAGAAGCTTCAGCGAGGGTCGGGGGTCCAGTCGAGCCAGTTGCAGGGGTCACCAGCGCAGGGCCTTGGCAGTCGTCACAGGGGTTGTGGGAAGAGGCTGGTGAGGCCGGGGTTTCTGTGGGCAGCCAGTTTCTTCATCACCCATCTTGCCACAGCAGTAGCAGATGGTGGGCAGCCCTTCATACTCCACTCGTAGGTCCTCCCCATCGAGCCGCACAGTGGTCCGGAGAGGGGAAGAGAGGTCAAGGTCGACGGCCAGGCGGGCAAACTTGCCACGCTGCTCCAGGAAGGTGGCTTCGTCTAGGCGGACCGTCATGCCCACCAAGTTTTTAAGAGCTTTGAGGATGCCGGGGTTGTAGCGCGCGAGAGGGAGGTTGGGGACGTGAATCCAGACCACTGCTCGATTTAGCTGACTGTGGGTTGGTCGGAAGAGGGGCGTCCATCGTTGCACCGAAAGAGCCTGGCCATAGATAATCCACGGCCTGTCAGTGAGGACGTGTACATAATCCTTCTCCTCCAGAAATCTGACCAGGAAGAAGTCATGTTCGAGATCCACGACTTTGAAGGCCCCTCGGGGGTTCCATAATGATCTCAGACGGGGAACTAAGGATTGGTAGCTTATCCTCTGACCGAGGAGCTTGATAACCACATATTGCGCCCATCTAGTATCGAGATGCCGCCACCCTCCTCAGGCGGCAAAAGGCAAATATCGCCCTCCTTCGGTTCAAGGGGGTTTCGTGGGGCCAAGTAGTGTCCACGCCTGTGGCAGAATCCGAAAGACCTCCCATCACAACGGCGCTAGCTGTAAGAAGCCTGTGGACGCGGTGGAGTAGAATCATCGTCGCGTTTACGAGTGCGACCTCGTTTAGGATGGTGGCCCTCCTTGTCAGGGGGTTCCATGGTATGCCCAGCAGGAGGGGTGAAGGAGGAACTAGAGGAACAGTACAAAAGCGATCACCGAAGACTATCAACAAGCGAAAACAAGAAGCGTCAACTTTTCTCGCACTAAAATTTGATGATCATATAAGTTATAGGCCCGTCTTCTTTAATATCTATATATGTAATCCAAACATATAAACCAGAGACAGTATTCAAGCTTTTTTTTGATAGAAAAGTTACAAAGGCAACAACTTTTTTTGATAGAAAAGTTACACAATGCTGCACCTTTTTTGATAACTTCGAAGGTGAAGAACCCCTCCTAGGATTCATTTATTAAAAGGAGTGTAACAATAAGACAAAATGTGAAGGTACAAAAAAGTCCATGAATGAACATATTTATTGAAGATGGTATACACAAAAACTACAAAACATGCTAATTTCTGTAATTTATTTCGTATATGCGGAAATGAACACAAAGAGAAAAAAAAGTACAGATTATGAAACAACCAAACTATTTAGAAATAAAGAACACTAGTTTAAGCACAACCTGGTCACAAACATAAGTTTTACGACGAACTCGTTTTGTTCTCTATTCTAGTACTTCCATGATCCAGAACTGAAGCGAGCACGAAAAAACTCCACCAACTTCTCTTTGTTAGGAAGGTTTTTCTTGACGGTGGTGCAACTAACGAACTCATCAATCCACTTCCACAGAACTGGGAACTTCTCCTTCCTCGCCAATTCAACACCTGCAGCTTCTTCAATCACATCAACAAACCAATGGGCTATGAAGTTCCCAGTCAGGTCCACGAGTCCGATGCTCTCTCCTCCAAAAAACTTCTTGTTCTTTAGCTCGTTTTCGAGGATTTTCAGGTTCTGACATGCCTCTTCCATGGCCTTTTCTCGTTCTTCCCCTTTGCCCCAAGCAGCTTGCCAAAGAGCAGGAACGCACTACGGACCATGACAAAGAAACTCGTTCATATGAAGCACTTCATACGTTTATATATATATATATATATATATATATATACTTTTAAATCTTTAAAATTATTAAAAATAACAATATATTTTAATTATTAATGACATAACAATCACATCCACTTCTTAAATTCAATTTAAATTAAAAAATTTAATAATATATAATAATTATCTTAAATTATTAATTTAAGAAAAACTTTAAAATAATTAGTATAAAATATTGCGTATATCTTTTTTTAACTAGTTAAATCACAAGAAAATCCTTAATTATTTACCTATATAATGAAAAGGATAGAAGAAAGGGCAATATTATTTTACCTTCTCCTCAATGAACTTAGCCCAGAATCGAGCGTTGGCTCTCTGGTAAGGATCTTGAGGCAAGATGGGGTTGTTCTTCCAAGTCTCGTCGATGTACTCAAGAATAACAAGTGACTCAGCTATTGGTTTTCCTTTATGAACAAGCACAGGGACTTTCTTGTGCACAGGGTTGTA
>JANIJH010000004.1:62299151-62331418 GCA_024520975.1 Erythroxylum areolatum | reverse complement strand
TCTTATAGATGAAAACGGTTTGAGATTTCTTAGCAGACAAGATTGGGATTTGGTGTGTTTTTGGTCAATGCAAGTGGCTGGAAAGTGACAACAGGTTCATTTTGAGTTATTAGATTGATGAAACTTCGTCAGGAATATATTAAATTCATAGGAAAAGTTCAATGTTTCAGAGCTGAGATGTCCGAGACATCACTTACTAATTGTCGTGCCAAAAACTAGATAAGTTCTGAAAACGCATGGCGGGACGTCATCTAGATCTTGACTTTGGTGCATCCCTTCCAAGTTCTTGCCCTGTTAGTCAACAATAATTAACGATGAGAATGGGCCAAGTCACGACCTGAGATTGGCCGGAAATTTGATCGGATCCACACTGACACGGTCAAATCTGAAAAGGAACAAATCATCTGTTTCTTTTAACCTTTTTTCTATTACCATGCCACCGTTGCAATCGCCAATCGCTACTCTTAGCAAAGTAAACCTTGGAATAATGTTTACTGTAAAAAATAAGAATTCTTAATTTAGGGATTCTTTAATTTCATTTTTATTTTTCTATTGTGTTTTCTAATTTGGCGTTATCTTTTTTAGTTTATGTTTTTTTAAATAAAAATGAAATCCTGTTTAATTGTTATTATTTATGCTTTTATCATTCCTAGATAAAACTTAAGGACAAATTATTTTTAGTTAAATAAATTTATTTTAATCTCTTTTATAATATTTATTAACAAATTATTAATAAATTAATTTTATTTTTAAATAAATAATTTAAATTTTAACTTTTTATTATAAATTAATATTTATTTTAAATAAATTTTAGTTATTAAATAAAAATTTATTTGAAATGTATATGTTTTGGAGATATTCTAGACCTAATTATATTTATTATATTTATTAATAATTATTAAATTTAATTTGTTTAATTTAATTAAAATAATTAAATAAAATTATTATGTAAAATTAAATTATTCATAATTCTTATTAAAATTTATATATTAAATAATATATATTTAGTTAACAGTAAATCAAATCATTGAAAAAATAGAAACAGAAAATAAAACTACTTTTTTTATAATTTTCATAAATTTTAAAACTTAAAAATAATAATTAAAAAATCAAATAAACAAGTGTAGTAATAAGGATATCAATGGGTTGGATTTGGTTGAGCTGGTTTTTATTAAAAAATATACACTTTGGCTTGGCTCGAGACTTAGGCAAATTTGCATCACATGGCTCGAGCTTGAGCAGGAGTTCGAGCAAGTAGTCTAAAACGATATTATTTTGAATAAATATTTTTAAAACAACATATTTTAATCTTAAAATTTGTTAATTTAAGACCAAAAATAACGTTATTTTGAATAAACTTATTAAAAATGATGTTATTTTTATTAGATGATTATGAACTTTTTGCACTTTTCGAGTCAAAACTTGAGATGGGCCAATAGGTCCAAGTTCGACTTAGAAAACTGGATCAAATCGAAGTTACCTCCATTCTAAGTTTGTAGTAGTCAATTATTTATTGAAGTTCTTATATTTCACGAGTCAACTTAGGTTTAATAATGACATTAGTCAAATAAGGTTCGGTGGTCAGAATTTAATCAAAATAACGATATTTTGATCAATTTACTAAGCCTCGATTCAACTACTACTTCCTTCTTCTTTTTTTATTGCCTACGAGGTATCCTAGAAGGATCCCAACTATAGGAAGGCAACTTTAAGCCATCCATTCTCAGACTAATCTTCGCTCGAATTTGATAGATCCCTTATAAGAGGCAAAGATCTTGCCTCAAATTTAAAACGGCTGCATGCATGAGAACGATTCGAACCCGTGACCTCACTTAAGTCCAAAGAGCCCCTTACCTTCCAAATTTAATTGACATTAACTCAAACTTTATCTACTAACTTTAAACCGAGTCCAAAACAAGATATCATCATCGCTACCACAAGAAAGTTGAGTACACATGTTGGACCTGAGATTGAATTTGGTAATTCCGTTGGAGCCACCTTACTTACAGTGGTGGATAAGAAGATGGAATGAGAGTTCAAATTCAAACATATCCAGAAACAGTAGTAGCGTCCCTTATTAACTTCTTTCACGATTTTGATCAAAACCAGCATTCAAACCAAGAACTAGTAATTATAGCCCAATAAGCTTATAAGCTACGACTCTTCTTTTATGTCTTTGCCTTCCCTCTACGTCCCTTCAAATGAGCTGTCAACATCAGAAGCATAAACAAGGACCAAAATGTATGCTTCAGTTGGACCAACCGGCAACATGATCTTATTATATTAAAACCTGAAGCCTTGCAAGGAAAGTTACAAAACAGGGTTGAAGGGATATGCTTAAAAGGGGTTTTTTTTCTTTTTTTCTTTTTTGGGTACTATGGGATAATAATTTATAAATTATGTGTTTCAATTAAGTTATGGTTAGTGATTCAAAATTAAATGATTGATTCAATCTAGATTATGTTTTTTAATATGTATATATTATTATCAGTCAATTAATTTTTTTAATGTAAAAGGTACCAAATATCTTTTAATATTTCATAAAAATTTTTAAAATAGTCTCTATTATCGACCTCCATATTTACAACAAAAAAACCGAACAAATCCTAACATTTCGAAGCATTAAACCTTGATCTTTTTAAAACATTCAAAACAAATACTAAATAGATTAAAATTTTAACGGAAATAATTTTCCATCAATTAAGTATTATGTCAATATTGATATAATATTATTTTTTATTTTAAAATAAAAAGTAAACCTAACTGTTACATAAGGAGTGGAATTCAGTTCTGATTAATTAGAAAAGCTAATTAATAATTATGTGACAGTAAGTCTAACTTTCTATTTAAAAAATATATAACTAATATCAAGTTAATATTGACATAGTAGTTAACTGACAAAGAGTTGACTGCGTTCACTTTTTCGTTCATTTAGAATCTATGCTGACCGTTTTGAAAATGTTAAAGTTCAATTTTAACACTTCAAAATATTAAGATTCAAGATGTATTTTATTATAAACATTAAAGTAGAAAAATGCACTTTTAACCAAATATTACTAATGAAACCATAAAGCTTAAAAAGTTAAGTTTTAACGGTTTTTAATTTTAAAAATAATATTTTTAGATATTGATTAAAGGTACAATTTTTATCTTACCGTTTTAAAAAATATCTAAATAAATACTTTTCAGTATCTCTATTATCACTTTTATTCTCTAATCAAGATATAAAGAGTACTATTTTAGTAATATTAAAGTGATACCCATATTAACAGTAGAGGTTTATTTAAACCTTTTATGAAATGTTAAAGTGCAAATGACATCTTCGTCATTTTTCTTAAATTTAAAAAGCTAATTTTACTATCATGGTTAAGAGCAAAAAGGGTGCTATGGTGTTCATTTATTTTTATAAAGGCCTCACCTACAAGTCTTCAATGTCATTTTGACTATCATTCCATTGTTAGCCACCTTTCATATCTTTACCTTTGTTTTACTTCATGTATGGTTTGGGATGCAAGTCTACTCCAACTACATTTTCTAGCTAAAGCTCATTTTAAAATAGTATAAAGGCTCACTAATGTGGAAGGAAAAACGAATTATCAACTTTTTAATTTTTTTTAAATTTTAGTATCTATTTTTAATAAATATTTAAAATTTTGTAAATATGATAACTTAATTCAAAATAAATGGTTTAAAAATCGAACTAATTTAGCCGATTCAACTATAAGAACTTTAAATTGGCCAACTTTTCGGTTATATTTTCAACTTTTTGATTTAATTTTTAATTTTTTTGTTCAATTTATTTTAATAACTTTTGTTGTTAAAAGCTATAAGTTTATTAATTAATTGGTCAATATACATAAATTAATAAATTCTTATAAACCAAACTAAATCAATTAATTTTCATTGTTAAATATCTTTTTTAATTAAACTTCAAATTCTTCGATGTTTAATTTTAATTATATTTAAAACAATTTAATTTTATTCAATATTTAATCAATTTTAGGATAATCTAATACCGATTGAACTTTTTAAACCTTAAAACTTTTGTCTTATCGGTTTAATCTATAATTTGATTTTTAAAATATTGTTCAAAATATTATTTTTGTTGATATAATTTACATAATAAGTAAAGACATATATTTAAAAGAGTTATGTGATTCTTTATTTTTATTTAATATAATTTTAGAGTCTTTTGATTATATATTTAAAATATAATCACCTTCCTAACATCCAAAATTAAATGAAAAATGTTATGAAACCATTTTACATGTCAAATTTATTAATTCTTTATATTCTTCTATCAGTCACAATAATGAAACAACAGTAGAAATAATCTTTTATTTTAAATTATTTGATTGAAAAATTAAACCTTAATATTTTATTTTATCTTTTTTACAAATATGCATATTTTGGCGGATTCGTATCTTTTGTATCACTTATTCTGTTTCGTTTGAGTCCGGATTCTCTGTCCAATTTTATAATGTCTTATTCTGTTTCATGAATCTCAGTCATTCATTTATGTGGATCCAGTGTGGATCTCGCATAAATAAACGCGAGACCTGCATAAATGAATGACTAAGATTTATAGGACAGAATAAGATATCATAATATTAAACAGAGAATCCTTTCCCATTTCGTCTATGTTTTTGTCCAAAAACAATGTCGTTTTATACATAAACAAACCTAAAACTACTTGGTTTTGAGATGAAATCAGTACTAGAGCACGTTAAGTGGTACTAAGATCTAATGTCTGTTTCCCGTTTCGCTCCTTGTCTTGCATGATTTTGTACATAGCAGGAGAATATGTACCTGACAGTGTCAGCGGGTACTTGTACTTTTGTACCCTACCACCATTACGCAATTTACTCCAATGCCCTTGAGATACAGGTATATCTTCCAAGCAGTCTGTGGATCTCTTGGTTTACTGATGTAGGAGCCAAAGACAAGCAAACCCTTTTTCTGTTATCATCTTCCTGTCACTCTGCAACTACTCTGAGAGCCAACAGAACTTCAGATTTTCTCATTCTCTGCCTCTTTGTTTCTTCTGCTTTCTATCTTGGTCTCATCACTCACCAGATCCAGGAAAGCTAATGTTGCCAATAATCATATGAATGAATGCAATCATGAGCAATATAGCTACGATTAAGATAAATTACGATATGATTTGGATACTATTCCTGTTACTAGATATGTTTGTTCTAGTGCAAGTATTGGTAAAGTGTACTAATTGTTCGCTTTCTCCTTTCACAAGCTACAAGCGACGTGTAAGTGAAGACAAATTCAAGTGTCATACCAGTAAATTTTGGCATTGAATTTTTACTATTCATGTACACGAAGAGGGGCAGAGTAGTCCTTTTCAATCGAAAGCCTAGGAGGCCTTGGTACGTAACAAGAATGATTAAGGATAAGAAAGTAGTACAATGTTAGGAGATGTGTGGTTTACAGGAATTCCATAATCTTTTTCATCATTTAGGAGCCTTGTTTAAGCAAAAACTGGAGCAGAAAAACCAAGCAAGAACCTCTAAGCTTTTCTTGATTGTTTCCTCAAAACGAGCTTAAACTAATGAGGTCATCAAGAGGAGCCTTTCTGTGTCACTTTCACGTCATGTGCCTAAGCAAGTTTCAGTAATCATGGCTAAGAATACGAGGGCCTCTGTAACAGGTTAAAAAGAAAACTACATTTATCTATCTTTCTTCACTCTTTGCCCCACAGGAGTGGACAATGGTTGAGGCCTTATGGATAGAGCTTTCACCCTCCAGAGAGAAATAGGGACAACCCAACAACAAGGAGGACAACTACATTGCTTGTTCAAGCTTCCTGTGCCACGAGTAAAGGTTAGGACTTCCAATACTCCCAACACATTTGCTTTGTGGGGTTTGTGGGTCTCGAAATCTCTGCGATACTTGCGTAACAAAGGTCGTTTGCCAAATGGGTTGCGCTTGAAAGGGTTGGAGTTTCATGGTATGGTAGTGAACAACTCTGTTTTTCATGACTCGCCTGGGTTCCTGGAAGAAGAGATTGAGGTGGAGAACTTGATGGAGAGCACTAATGTAATTACTGACGAGAAAGATGCAAGCTTTGATCATAATGTAGGTGAAATGCAGACTTCTGGAGACTTAATTGAAGAGAAGGGTAGAGAAAGCAGTTCAAGCTCTGATATTTTGACACCTGAAGCTACAGTGCGCGAGGAACATAGTCATATTAGCTCCGAGGAGGACTCATCTTCGCCTCCTTCATTGGGTTGGCCTATTCAGAAGGAAGAATCTCCTAACTGTACAGGTAAAAACGGTGCAACTAGTAGCGGAGAGAAACCCCGTTTGGATGAAATGAAGTTACAGAAACAAGTCTCTTCAATCTCAGGTAATGCTCCTTTTATCTTCTTTGGATGTGTATTTGTGGTTATATGATTAATTGAAACAAAATCTTCATGAGACACATTGAAGATGGTGCCATAGAGATGGATATGATGAAGGAAAGGTTTGCAAAATTGTTGCTTGGAGAAGATATGTCAGGTTCTGGTAATGGGGTTAGCACAGCATTGGCTATTTCAAATGCCATCACTAATCTATGTGGTATGCTACTCACCTCGTTCATTCAGCATTCACTTTATTTTCTTTTTATGCTTCAAGATTGGAGTTCAAGTCTATATCCTTTTTTAAATGTCTGTTTCTGTAGCTACTCTATTTGGACAACTGTGGAGATTGGAACCTCTGCCACCTGAGAAGAAAGTGATGTGGCGAAGAGAGATGGAATGGCTTCTTTGTGTCAGTGAGCATATTGTGGAATTGATACCTTCTTGGCAGACATTTCCAGATGGATCCAAACTTGAGGTAGGCTTGCTTTTCTTTCTGTCTTTTATCTTTGGATTGTGCCTTTGCTTGTGGACTTTTGCACTCCTCTTAATGTACTGCTCCATTTCTTTAGCATTCTGATATCGTTTACCAGAATTCTCAATACAGTTAACTGCAGAATTTTAACAAACTCTACCAGGTTGAATGTCCAATCTACATGCAAATTTTGGGCTGTGATAAAGAGATTGATGAAATTAAGTAGAACCTTCATGTTGCATTTAAAAGTTCAGTTGCTGTTGCCTGAGATTAAACTCTAATTTCTTTTCAAAACTTGCAAGCAACTACTCATTACATACAAATTGTATCTAAAGTATTTATGGAAAGGATCAGGAGATGATTTAATCCTTTTAAGGATACGATGATTGGATGGTTTGCTCAGTTTTCTCACTGCCTTTATATGCTTTTCTCCAGGTCATGACTTGCAGACCGAGAGCAGATCTTTACATAAATCTTCCAGCTCTGCGCAAATTGGATAACATGCTTCTTGTAAGATGCAGGATAATTTCGTTGATTCGCATAATTTCTACATTTTTATGAAGTCACCCTGATGTAACACCTTTTTCCTCTTTGGCAGGAAATATTAGACAGTTTTGAGCATAAAGAGTTCTGGTATGTAGACCAGGGGATTCTAGCCCCAGAAGCTGATGGTTCTTCTTCTTTTCGTCGATCCCTTCAACGCCAAGATGAGAAGTGGTGGCTGCCAATGCCTCGCGTCCTTCCTGTTGGTCTTAATGACAACTCAAGGAAACATTTGCAGCACAAACGGGAATGTACCAACCAAATTCTGAAAGCTGCCATGGCTATCAACAGTGCTACATTAGCTGATATGGAAGTTCCTGAATCCTTTATGGATTCCCTTCCAAAGGTATCAATTGAGCTATTGTATACAAGACGTGATGGAGTAAAAAAGGAACTCTTACTAATGACTTTTTGTTCCTACCTTGGTTTCAGAATGGAAGAGCAAGCTTAGGAGATTTTATCTACCGCTACATTTCTTCGGATCAGTTTTCACCAGAATGTCTACTTGCTTGCCTTGATCTAACTTCTGAGCATCAAGCTATAGAACTTGCCAACAGAGTGGAGGCTTCGATCTATCTGTGGCGCAAAAGAACTAACCCGAAGCTTACTAATAGCTCAACTCGCGCCAGTTCAAAGACATCATGGGAATTGGTCAAGGAACTGATGGTTGATGCAGATAAGAGGGAATTGCTTGCTGATCGAGCAGAAAGCCTCCTGCTTTGTTTGAAGCAGAAGTTCCCTGGTCTTCCTCAGACAACCTTGGACATGAGCAAAATCCAGTGCAACAAGGTTTAAGTTCTTCTGTGGTGAAATAATGCAAAGTTATTGTCATTGAATATCACATTTCCTAAAGCAAATTTATGATCTTAATCAGGATGTTGGGAAATCCATTTTGGAGAGCTACTCGAGGGTGCTGGAGAGCTTGGCTTTCAACATAATTGCTCGTATAGACGACCTGCTCCATGTGGACAATTTGACAAAGCATTCAAACCAATTCTCATCCATCTCCAATATCAGTGTCATTGCACAAAGAAGTGTTTCCATTCCATACCTGCAACCAACCTCAATCACTCCATATAAGACAGCATTCACAACACCGAACTTTTCGCCAGGCCATCTGATTAGCCCCGATAAGGGAGGTAGATCGACTTTCGTTGCCAGTGGAAAAATTGCTCGGCAAGGTTCGAATGTGAAAAGGGTTTTGACAGATTATATCAGCACTGATATAAAAGGAAAAGGATGTGGAGATCCAAATGAGGTGACAGGTAACCCAACTGCAAAAGCATCCATGTCTCCTGAAGTTTGTTTCAATTTGGAATGCAGGAAAGAAGCAATCAGCTCTATCTCTATCTGCTCACTTCAGGACTTAAAATTAGAGAAATAAGCTTAGGAACACGATTTATATTACATGTTTTTAGGCAGCATAGGAGGATTTAGTTGCTCCTTGTTATTTGGAGGTTATTAGCATATACTAACAAGAGTTCTGTAATGAGAACGAGTTGATTATCTTGCAATGTCATTCTTTCACTCTTCATTACATCATTTGTCAAACAGTACCAAAATCAAAATGTTCCGTTCCCAAGGATGGGGAAAGGAAAATTTCCAACAAGTGGGGCATTCCGAGAATTGAACTCGGGACCTCTCGCACCCTAAGCGAGAATCATACCACTAGACCAAATGCCCTGCGATGAGCGTGTTTTTAAGTGACTATGCACAGGACATTTCTCACGTAAGCAAATCTACGGTGACATATTTGATAGCCAGGTATTATTGATTATAAAATAACAAACAATACAATGGTAGAGTTAATTTTACTTCCTCACCTAGTTTCTCTAGGTTGGGGGTAGGTCTTGGAGGGAAGTTATAGATACTTTTCTATACTTTGTATCTGGCGCCCATCACTTAATTTCCTCCGTAGTATTAAATTTTGGAGGTGTTTATCATGCACTTTTAGGACCTGAAACTCTTAAAGAATTTTTTTCTTTTTTTGGTTATATCTCCAAAGATAGAAATAAAATGACAACAATTTTAAATATTCATTTAATCTTGTTAGGTATAGGCGCCTTTTTTCTAGTATTCAAGGCTATTTATTTTGGAAGCGTATATGATACCTGGGTTCCGAGGAGGTGTAAGAAAAATTACCAATTTGACCCTCAACCCAAGTGTTATTTTTAGTTATTTACTTAAAGCTCCTTTTGAAGGGAAAGGATGAATTGTTAGTGTGGATGATTTGGAAGATATAATTGGTGGACATGTATGGTTAGGTTTTATTTGTATACTTGGGAGAATTCGACATATCTTAACCAAACCATTTGCATGGGCTCGCCTTACACTTGTATGGTCTGGAGAGACTTATTTATCTTATAGTTTAAGTGCTTTATTCGTTATTTGTTTCATTGCTTGTTGTTTTGTTTGGTTCAATAATACCACTTATTCTAGTGAGTTTCGGTTAAAAATAATTAAGGATGATAATAAATCAAATAAGATGTATCGGATTGATTAAGTTCGAGTTTGAATAAAAACAAAGTTATTTTGAATAATTATTCTTTTTTTTAATACAAAGGAAAATAAAAACAAGTTCAAAACAAACTAGCTAGCACATGGTTCAGCGATACGACGCCCCGTGCTGATCTCTGTGGAGGAGCTCCCTGAGCAGTAGTAGAGGATCCTGAAAGATATGTAGCCCCAGATTGATGATAGCCGTTAGGCCAGTCAGACTATCAGAGCACTAGTTCCCATCTGGGTGGAACCAGTGATTAATTATTCTTTAATCATTAAGTAAAAAGAGATGACAATCCTAACTGGAGTTATAATCATGCTACCTTTGGTTACATTGATCTGATTACATTAAGAAGGTCTTTTCTTGGGATACACGTTAGCTTGATTGCAGAAGGTCCTGTGTGTCATTGGAGATTTCTAACATCTGAAGATAAGATTGTATTATAATATGATTATAGTACAATAATGTATGTACTGTTTTGTTCCAGTGATAGCTCCGTTTGATTATAGCGAAGAAGAAGACATAACACAAGCACCATAAGACCTCATTTTTTTACAGCATAAAAAGATGTCCATGTAAGCTTAGTTTATGCATTCCAATATCGAAGATTGCTTGTACTACTGTGTTTGTGTAAATATAGAAATGGTGGCTTTAATCAAATCGATGTGCCTGTTGGGTATACTTGTGCTTCTTGTGAGTGTTGTTGAACAAGTGAACGGAGCTGGAGAGAATGGAAGATCATCAACAACAGATGATGAAGCAACGAAGCTTGCTCCATGTGCAATGGCTGCTCGGGACCCGAACGCCGACGTGAGCAGCAGTTGCTGCACTTAGGTGAAGAGAATAGGAAAGAACCCGAGCTGTCTCTGTGCGGCAATTCTTTCAAACATCGCCAAGGCTGCAGGATTCAAACCTGCAATCGCCATTACCATTCCCAAAAGATGTAACATTTCTGATTTTCCTGTGGGGTACAAGTGTTGAGGTCAGTTTATGTCAAGATAGTACAAACTGAGATTATCGTGACTATGGTTTTTGCAGCTTACACTGTTCCATAATCGAGTATAAAGCTAGAGTGGAAAGCCATGGCTTCCATGGATAGAGCATGAAGTACCTTACAAAGCTTCTCAGTTGTCTGTTCTACTACTAGTGTTAATAAAAGCTCTCAGCTTCAATATCATATCCTGAATATAATTTCAAAAACTCTGCAAGTTTCTGTAATAATAACAGACAGGTTCTGACATAACTGAAAATTCCAACTTAATTAACTGATAGACCAACGTGGGCCACGCAAGACAGATTCATCAGAAGATCAAAATCTAACACGAAAGATGTTAAAAATGTGGCTGAAGAATCTTTGTCCTCAGCTTAAGATATCTAAATGTAACAACCAGTCTTTAACCAACCCTTGGAAAGGAATCATCCCACAGATTCACTGATAAGGACTTTAAAGGAATTGGTGAGTCAAGTTACTGATTAGAAGATAATAAGCCACATATTTTTGGTGTTAGGCTCAGGATACGGGACAGTTTGAAGACAAAAGAAGAAGATCGAACAGATGTAAGATAATTCTGCCACTTGAGAATTCCATGACCTGAATTCTGAATACTTAGTCGAGACAATGTTTCTGAAAACATTGTCAGGGACGGAACTGAAGAAGCTAAAAAGAAACGAATTTTGTAACATAACGAAGCTTTGACCAAGTCTCCTGCCTATGCTTCTAGGAAATTAATGTAACCCTCCTAACTTTAGTATATGGTACAACGAATCCTCCAAGTTTTTAGCAGAAATTTATAATGTTCAACAGTTTTGTGGATCACAAGGTGAAGGCTAATTAACAATCTGTTGTTGGTTAAGATCTTTCAATCCCATAAACGAACCTTGACAATATTATTACATGGCGTACTTATCAAATACCTACGTTGGTGTTGGTTTGGTGTTGCTGGTTAACAGCGACAGGCCATGGGAAATGGTACCCCAGAACCAACGAGGAAGGTCATGGTGGTAGCAGACCCTACTCGTGAATCAGCAGGTGCACTTCAATATGCACTATCCCATGTAGTTCTTGAGAATGATGAATTGATATTGATCCACGTTGCCAACCCAAGTTCATGGAGAGACACGTTCACGTTCCTTAGAAGGTCCGGTGTTTCTTATGTCTATATGATTGCCAACAACTCCGTCGCAGACGGTGGTGGTTCCGCCCATACTGGTGGTGGTGGTGGTGAGGTTGACTTTCTGGAAGAAATGAAGCAGTTGTGTGAGGTTGCTCACCCAAAACTTCGAGTTCGTGTAGAGAGAATGCCGTTGGAAGCTAAAGACAAGGCCAAAGCTATCCTTGTTCAGGCCAAATCCATAGGAGTCGATCTTCTTATCGTCGGACAAAGACGAAGTCTCTCCAATGTGTTATTAGGGTATATTCATAATCCTTATCATTTCCTGAGAAATCTATGTTCTTTTATTCTCTGTAACTAAGATGATTGTTTCTGCAAAGCTTTTCATCTTTATCAGCTATGTTTCACCCAATGTTTTGAATCTGCATAAATGATTCAGTTCATATAGGAGATCAGGAGGTTCAGGAACAAGAGGTTTCGACATAGCACAATACTTGATCGAGAAATGCAATTGCACCTGTGTAGGAGTCCAGAAAAAGGGCCAAAATGCAGGCTATGTTCTAAATACCAAAACCCAGAAAAATTTCTGGCTCCTAGCTTAGTTTTCATTCCTTCCATTGGAACACTCAACTTGCTTCATCATCATTCCCTTTCCAAGTTCAGTGTACTTAAAAATCATAACGTGATCATTTGTTTTTTTTGATGATATATGGAAGATCAATTTGAGATCTTTCTTCAATTCTTACTTAGTCTCTACAATGTCTCAGAAGTACAATAAATATACAGAAAGTTGCAGTAGAAACTAACTTATAATTTCTCCACTCTCTTTCTGCAGAATTCTGATAAACCTATGATCTCTGAAGTAAATTGCATATATTGAACATCACAGGCTCAAGTTCAATGCATTTTAATGGGAACAGATGTTGAAAGAATAAATCAAACAAGAACAACAACATATTAAAAGTATCAGAAAGCAACAATTGATTATTAATGAAGTCCTCGGTGAAACTTCAAATACAGGATCAAGTTCAACATCTTTTACAATAAAAATTTGCACAAAAGAAGCAACAAAAAAAAAGATAATGGTTTTTCCATAAAGATATATGTGGTTTTTTGGCTGTAAGTACCCAACAGTTAACCAGCCAACTGCCACTACTACTGCAATTTCCTATTTTCGAAACAACAGATAGATGCTGCCGCTTCCCTATCTAGTATACCTGCAAGGACCGGATTCAGGAATTAGTAACATAAGAAAGGGATTAAAAGTAACTACTTTTTAAATAGGAAAGGGTATATAGTTTGGTTTTTTAAGGAAGAAAATGTCAATTAGCGATAGGTTCCAGTTGTTCGGTATCTGCTTTCGCACTACATCATATAACCCGAATCGCTAGATAAATCTGCGAATAAGATCTGAAATGTTCAATGGACGGTTATCTGCTAATACTACAGCTAAGCCAGAATAACAATCCTCATTAGTCCATTCACAGAAGCTTCAACACTAGATTACACGTCAAGAATGTAGGCAATACCTAGGTGAGTATATGCCTTGATTTCATGTGAAACCTTAGTAATAGAGAGATCCTGGAGGAAGAAAAGGAAGAGCAGGAGATACAGTTAGGCCGCAAATAAATTTCGATAATGCCTTATCCACAGAGAGAGTTACAAAAAGGAAACCATACCCTGCCACCAGTTTCCTCTTGAAGCACTTCCTGTATCATCTTCTGTTGCATCCTTCTTGAACTGTTGATAGAACAAACTTGTTAGCAACCTCTTATGTGGGCATGCCAGTGGGAATTTTGATATTATGAGTTCTTCTTTCTCAAACCTATCATCATTTTCATATAGCCAGAAAATTCTGTACAGCTTGCAAGTAGTTGCTACTTCCCAATATCTTGGTGTTGATGGCATTACAATTCCAAATTTTCTTGTTATAAACAATATTAACGGCCATAAAAGCACTAGGTTTATGGAATTCATTGGTAAAGTAAGTTCGTAAACATCTGATATGCCAATCTTCCCAAATTATGACGTCTTTATAAGAAAGATTTCGCGAGGATATGTAACCTATTGCTTGATTTACTCACCATTGAGTTCATAGTTGAGCCCGGCGAGTTCTGTGGATGGTCATAGATGTCTTGACCACCATAGTAGATTGAAGAACTAAGGTGACATGGTTGTTGTACTCTTTGCTCCTGATAAATAGAATTCACATCTCTAATTGCTGTGCTCTGACTTTGTCCATCATTACTCTTCCAGGTACCATCTGAGCATGTGTATTTGAAAACTTAAGCAGAATTACATTGAACAAATTGAAAATCTAAAGCAGCAATACACCTCTGCATATAAAGATTTCCATTTTTCTTTTCAACTCAATCTTTTCTACTCGTATTCTCGAAAACAGAACAGTGAACATGGAGAACACAGAGCATTTCAAGACAAAACAGAGTACTTGAATTATAACTAACTGAAGGAAAAACATAGGCAAGCCCACGCTGTTAATATACTAACCGTGAGTTTCATGATTGGTGTTCCAAGTTTCGTTTGCAGGATCCTGTCTTCTCCCAACCATTTCTTTTCCTACCACCTAAATCAGCATCAGAAATGAGAAAATAGAAACCAGTGAAGTTTCATACTTTGAACCCATAAACACCAGCAGAGACTTCGAATCATGTAAATAATCTCAATTGTGAGAAAAAAAAAAATCAATCTTGGTCAATCTTGACAGTTTAAGATTCGTGAGAATAAAAATCTAAAAGCATCAAGACTCATACATAGAATCCCAGGATAAAGATGAGAGAAAGATTCAAAACTGAAGTATCAATAACCTCGACTGTTCACCAATCACTGAATACAGAGCAGGCCAAACTAGAATAATTGATTCAAGAGCAACTCCATTGATTATATCAAAGAAAGTTGAATTAAAAGCACACAAAACCAAGAAACCAAAAGAACAGAAACGCAAAGCATACCTTCGAAGACGGTGCAAAAATAGACCCGAAAATCCCCGGAGAAGCAGAGGACTCCTTGGAATCAAACAACTCAGAAGTGAATGAAGCAGAGGAGCCCACTTGCTGCGTCTTTCTATCCATCAACACAGACCGTCTTTCTAAAACTTAGGTGTATCGCTAAAAATCACACCCTGCAAACCAATACGATATTGGGCTGTATATAAACAAATGTCACAACGGTCAGACCGACACCACCGTCAAGAAACTAGAGGGAAGATGACGACTTTCTTGAGGAAACAGACAGAGGGAAACAGAGGAAAGAGATGTGAAACGATAAGAAGAAGAGAAGAGATGACACGTGAAGAGGAGAAGAGACTAGAGAGCGTTTGTTTTGGAGAAGAAAACGAATCCCCAATTTATAAGGTGAAGTTGGAATCGCAACAGTAAACAGAGAGAGAGTTGTTTACAATATTACTATACGATGTTGATGTGAAATTCCTACTTCTCGCCTAAGATCTCTCTCTTTTTCCATTTCCGTTTCTCGTCGTGATTGGACTTGTCGACAGATCACCACATGTTTGCCACGTACTAGCTGATGGATTAATCCTAAGTTCGAAACTTTGAGATTGATAACAACCCTCCAACGTTTTACTGGCGCGAGTTAGTTTTAATGGATAATCATAACTACCGCCACTTGACTCATCTGGCCTTACCCTGCACCTGAACTGAATCTTGACTTTTCTTCTTTGTTTAAACTTCCTCTGTTTTTCTTTGGCTGTTTTTTGGTACAGCGAATGAGGTGAGACACTCAAGCTGAACAGAACTGACAAAAGTGGAAACTTTTTGGAAAGGAAACTAAATATTTTTTAAAAACTTTTTCCCTAAAATATATTTAATTTAAAATTTTAAACATTTTCAATTCAATAATAACTCGCCAAATTGTTTAATAATTGTATCAAAAATTAAACCAACAAGATAAGATATTTAAAGTTTAAAAGGTTCAACTGATATTAGATTATTACAAAACTGATTAAAATGTTATTAAATAAAATTAACTATTTTTTACTTATAAATTAAAAGATTAATAAATAAAATAATTAAATTTTTAAAAAATTATTAAATTAAATTAAAGTAAAAATTAAAAATTAACTAATAAATAATCATAAATGTTTTAAATTTAATCTATATGATTTTTTTGGAGTTACAACTAAGAGAAAACTAAAACTACCTCATAAAAGAAATACTACAGCCATCAACACATATAATCAAGGAGAAGGCTTCAAGAATATCATTCCAAATCTAAAAATTTGAAGAAATCTGATAACCTAATTTAGCCAAACAATTTACTGTAAAATTACTTTCACAAAACACATACCTAATAAAGCAAGTTCAATTCCTAGCAAGTAAAGATTGAAAATCCACAAACAAAACAGATAGGGGATATGAAGAGATAGCATCACAAGTTACTATCCGCATCGTCTCCATGATATCAGATTCTACCATCATATGAAAAAAAAAACAAACCATCCCAAATAGATCATAACTCTTTCATCAAGATAGTTGAAACATCAATTCGGAAAGAATACCCCTAAGTTAATGACCAAATAAATCACGTAACAACTTTCCACTACTAGCCAGCCCAAGATTAACAATAAAATTGCAATCACAGTTCAATTTTACCCAACCAAATAGCAGTATAGTCCAACTAATCTAATGCCTCATTCTTTAACGCTTTGGCTTTAAATAAGAAGTCAAATACACATCCTAATCTATATGATTTTAAAAATTAATTATTGTGATATGTAAACGATGACCTTATCCTTTTATCTTTGTTGATGGTTAGTGGGACCCGTTGGCGAAAAGTTTCAGATATACACGGTACGATCGTGCAAGGGCCACCAACGTCTTTAATTATTATAATTTAACAAATATGGTAATTATGAAAAATACTAGATTAATAATTCTCTATTGTTTTTACTAAAAATGTGTTCTTCAAACAAATCCTAATTAACATTATTTTAAATAATTAGTTTGCCTTTTAAATATTTTCAAATATAAAATTTAAAACAATTAATTTAATATAATCTACTACTTAATTTTAAATTGTTTACTAATTAAACAATTTATTTTAAATACTTAGTTTATAATTATCCTTTTGATTAATTAAAAAAATTTCATACTTTGCTCAATTTTATAATTATACTCTCAATATTAAAAAATGACAATAAAATTCAAATTTTTAATTTTTTCAATTATAGCCCAAATTCTCTCTCTCTCTCTCACTTCTACTCTCACTTCCTCTCCTTTTATATAGGTTCTTTAGAAGCGTTCTCTCTATTAATTAAAAATAAAACTGTGTATTATTTAACTTCCTTAAATCTTGCAAAGCACAAAAATTTATATTAGGTGTTGTTATTGTTATTTATCAAAAATATAAGTGTTTTATTGCACCTTTTGAAAGTTGAACTATAATTATACAATTGAGCTAAGTTTAGAGTTTTTTTATAATTAACTATTATCTTTTTATAACATTAAATTTGTAATTTACCCAAGTCTTATTTATTTTAATAATGTTTATAGTTAAAAATTAATCAATTTATTAATTTTTATAAATTATAATAAATATTTTAATATTACTTTTTTAATTAAAATTTAATTTATTGGACTTTTAAGATATAGGATAAGGTTGGGTGGAGGATAGAGTGTAGATGGAGGCACTAGGGTAAATAAAAAGCTTTAAAAAAAAAAGAAAAGAGGAAGTGCCGAGTGCCGACGCAAGAAGAGTCAAGGAAAGCGACAAAAGGATGAGGGGGTTCGAGCCACTGTGGGTCGCCGCATGTACGTGCGTCCAATTTTAGGCCACGTGGTCTTGTCGCCGTCCCAAACTAGGATGGATCTGTCATGGTTCGTATCATAGATAATGTCAATTTCACCCTCATTTTTCCTTTTTTTAATTATTTTTGTTGGACTTTATTTAAATTATCTTTTAATATTTAAAGATCTATTTATATATTTTTCACAATGAGTTATTGATTTAGTGTAATTTTATGCATCATTATATTAGAGAAAGACTAAATAATGTTGTAAAAAACTATATAATAATTGGTAAATACTTTCTTTTTAACTTTATTTTCCTCCCTTAACAACAATAATATTAATAATACCTAGTATAAATAAGGCTATATTTGATTGGATGTAAGATTTTTAATGAAATGTAATAAAATGAACTGAATTATAATGAAATAGAATGGAATGCCAATGGATATAACATTAGAAAATTGTTGTTTGATAGGGATGGTAGGGTTCATAATATAATATAGTGAAAAGTTATTTATCATTTTACATTCCATCATATACCCCTCAAATTAGAGATTTGTCATTTTTACTTTTTACGATAAAATGAAATGTAATATGAAACTCTCCTCTTCCATCTCATTCCATTATAAACTCTCATCTCATACGAAGAAATAATATTACATTATATTTCATTCCAATAATAAACCTCCAACTAAATATAGCATAAGGTCTCCTTACTCCTAATTAATAAAGAGATTGTTTTCAAATGACTCACGAGAAAAATAAGGAAGAAAAAATAATAATAATTCTTAGTAAATAAAATATGAAATAAGTAATAAATAATATGTAAAAAAAGAATAAATAAATAAATAAATAACACAAATCTATAATCACTAAAACAAAATTTAGAGGTAAAGTAAAATTCTAAAATTTGGTCAAAATGTTAATTATTAAAAGTACAAAACGAATTTTCAAAGAGGCTTCCCATTCAAAGAAAACTTGCCTCAACAAGTTGTAGTTTAGCACGTCAAGGACTCGTTAAAACGACATTGGTCTTAATAGAAAACTTCTACATTACTACCACTACTTCTACCTTTTCTTCTTCACAAACTACCATCTTTAATTTCTTGGCTTCCTAACAATATTTTAAAAAAAATACAATATTACTTCAATGCAATTATTAAGTACATGTTTAGTTGAGTTTATGTCTTAAAATTTTTTTTCTAAGAAACTAGTTGATTGTTTAAGTGTCAATTAAAAAATAATTTTTTAAAAGAGATTTATACAGTAAATTATTCGGCAGTATAAAAATAAAAGAAATTTTATTAAATTTAACTATATTTTATTTTGTAATAAAAATTATTTAAAATACATTAACCAATATGCAAAGTAAAATATATTAATTATTATATAATTTTAAATCATATGAAACTTAAATAAAAATATATCTAACCAAATCTTTTATATGGATTATATCATAAGTAAAACTAATATCAAAAATAAATATTAAAACATATAAAAAAAGTCAAATAATATTATATAGACGCGAAGATAAGTTTGTGAGTATTGTGAAAATTATATGTGAAGTATAAGGATAAAGGGGATTAAAAAATAGGTCCATTAATTGATCTAAAAAATCGATCTTAAAAAGTTCCTTTTTAAAAAGCTCTAAATTTAAATTTCTAAAAAAAATATATTTTGACTGTCAAAAAATTATATATGTTAAGAAAATGCTTTTCTATTTTACAGTCAAATAATTATTTTTTTAAAAAAACATTTATGATGAAAAAAAAACTTATTTATTCTTAAAAAATTCGACCAAACATGCGTTAAATCTCAAAACTCGTAATTGTACGAGAGTGAGCAGTATAGGAGCATTGGAGATGGTCTGAGAAGCATCTAGAATAGTCGTTCTTATCTGAGCTAGCTTTGACATTTCTGCAAGTTGGTTTGAAATTTTGGGCTTTCAGACAAGTCCGTCGTGGATGTGAATCTGCCGTCCATTAATCCGATTTTGGACTTATTGCACGAGAGTTGGAGTGAGAAGCTTGTGCACTTGTGATATAGTTACCATTTTTGGGAAACTGGTTACGCAGAATGAGGACAAAATCATATTTTATTCCTTACCATAAATTGAAGGCCAACAATGTGTGGATGAAACTGTAACACATCAACCATTAAAACGTCCTGAGTACAATCACAGAACGGCAACTCAAAGATTGGAGAAAAAAAACAAAAGATTGGTCTTATCACACCTTAAGATGTATGATAGTGACCCCTTTCCCTTTCTTTCTTTCTTTTTTTAATGGCAATTGGCAACAAAAAGCAAAATTGAATTGCAAGAGTCCCGTGTGCTTCGTTTTCGCCTTTGCTTATGTTCACATTTATCAAACCCGTTAATTAATTTTATACAAAGAAGTTTGTTCCATTAGATGACATCAATTAGATATAGCAGATAGAGCATGTGTGTTATATAACAACTAACTTAGATTTTATCCTTATCCTAGCATTCTTCCTCAAGTGAAACATGAGATCCAATGCTCAGCTTGCAAGGCAATCTTTCAAAAAGTGGCCTACTTAATGCGTTGGTGAAGATGACTGCAAGTTGCATATTAGTGGATTGTACGGGACCTGTAGTGCTATGCTGTACTCTTTTCTCCAATAAAATGAAAGTCTAGCTCCAGATGTTTTACGTGAGCATGATAAAGGGGATTTGGAGTGAGGCGAATGGTGCTCTCATTATTACGTAAGAGTGATGGTTTGGACCTCAACTTGATGCCAAGTTTTGTAAGAACATTGTGAACTATAGACATAAAAAAGGGCTTGGCCTAGTTCGATTTTGACCCAGGTAGCTGAGGTTGGGCTGACCATGATCTACCCAACCTAGTCACGGGTCGGACAAAAATGATGTCATTTTTTTAATACTTTTTAAAAATTACAATAGCTCGATCCGATCTTGAGCTACAATGGTCCGTCTTTCTTTAAAAAAATATGATGAGCCGAGTTGATCCAATCCGTTTAGCCAGCCCAACCCGTTGAGATCTCTCTTGTGAGTCTAGGAAAGCTCAGCCACTATATATGCACCACTGTATATGCAGCAGCTTTATATTTCACTTTAGTACTTGATCGTGAAACAAAGTGTTGCTTACTAGAATCCCAAGCGATTAATGTTTTGCTAAAAACAGTCGTCATTCCAGTGGTTGAGTGACGAGTGTCTAAGTAGCTTGCCCGATTGGCATCGGAGAAGTCCTGGAGCTCAAGATGGTTATTAGCAGAGATGTGAAAGCCATAGTCAACCATGCCAGCTACATAATGAAGAATTCGTTTGACAGCCTGAAGATGGGTTTTAATTGGAGCAGACATAAACTGGCAAATGTTGTTCACAATATAAGTAATATCTGGCTATGTAATGGTCAAATATTGAAGCTCCCTGCAATGCTACGACACTCTATGGGATTGGGTAAAAACTCCCCTTCAAAAGATGACAACTTGGACCTAAAATAGATGTCAAGACAGGTTTAGAGGACAACATCTGAGTTCTACGCAACAGTTTATAGGCATACTTAGACCGAGAAAGAAATAACCTTGGGAAAAAATGACTCACTTGAATGCCCAAGTAGTACTGCAGTGGCCCAAGATCGGTCATTGCAAATTGTTGCTTAAGGGATTTTATGAATTAAGTAAGAAGAGTGTCACTAGAGCCAGTGAGAATAATATCATCAACATACAGTAACAAAATTATGGTGGCTCGTGGGACTCGAAGAATAAACATAGAGTTATCTAAGTGGCTTGGTTTGAATCCATATGAGAGCAAAAAATTCGCTGAATTTTTGAAACCAAGTTCTGGGAACATACTTGAGGCCGCAGAGAGCTTTCTTTAATTTACAGACATGATTAGGGAAACATTTGTCAACAAATCCTAGTTGTTGGTTCATGTAGACTTTCTCTATAAGAACATCATGGAGGAAGGCATTCTTTACATCTAACTGATTGATGGGCCAATGATTTATAACGGCATGAGTAAGTACAATTTAGATTGTGGCATGTTTGATAACCGGACTAAAAGTCTTATGGTAATCTAGGTCAGGTTGTTGATTGTAGCCTTTGGCATCGTGCTTTGTAGCGCTCCAAAGTCCATTAAGCCCGTTGCTTTACTCCAAACACCCATTTTGCCCCAACAACATTCATACATGTTGAGCGAGCATTAAACTCTTCAACTATTGCTTGTTTCCAACGAGTGTTTCTGAGAGCCTCAGTTACAGTATAAGGTTCTTGTGGTAATGGAGATGTAATGTGAGTGATGAAGGAAAGATGAGGTTTGTGTTTGTGGATGTCAGGCTTGCCTCGTGTTTGCATAGGGTGATGATTGACTAGATTTGAAGGAGAGTTCGAAGATACAAAGTGGTTGTTTGGAGAAGAAGATAGGTATTGGGTGTTTTGTGGTAAAGCAAAAGTGTTTTTTGGAATTTGGCATGATGGTGTGATTAATGGAACAACATTATTTGATGGTGAGTTTTGCATTAAGGACTGAGGCTGAATGATATCATTTCCTAAGGATGGCAATTGTCGACATCGGTTGTCAAAGTTTGAGTGCTGCATTGGAGTTGGATCGACTTCGTTTGATTTTACAAAAGGAAATATTGTCTCAACGAACTGAATATGGCAACTAACATAGATTTTCCTAAAAGCTTGGTGTAAACAGCGATAACCCTTTTGATTTAGGCTATAACCAAGAAAAATACATGGGAGATTTCGAGGCTCAAGTTTGGTTTTGCCATAAGGGTGTAAATTTGGATAGTAGAGGCATCCAAAAACACCAACAAAAAGGAGTAATGTAGTTGTTGATTCTGAAGTTTCTCAAACGGTGATTTGTGCTTGAGGACAGGAGTGGGAAGCGTGTTGATGATGTAGATAGCTATCATAAAAGCTCCAACCCAAAAAGAAGAGGGAACTAAGGTATGTTGGAGAAAAGTGCGACCTATTTTTGCAACATGACAATACTTACGCTCAACCACACCATTTTGCTAAGGTGTCTGAGGGCAAGAGGACTGAAAAAATATACCATGAGATTAGAGAAACCTACTGAAAGCCCTACTGATAAACTCACCGTCCTTATCAAAGCAAAAAAACTTGATTTTACTAAAGCCAAGATTTTCATCGTGAACTTTAAACATTTGAAAACATTGTAGAGCATCAAATTTATAATGCATAGGGTATAACCATGAGTACCTTGTGAAGTCATCAATAAAAATAATGTAATATTTGAAACTAAAAATAGAAGAATTTGGAGATGTCCATACATCGTAATGAATTAAATCTAAAATGGTTGTGAATAAAGTAATACTCCCAAAAAATGGTAAATTGTTAGCTTTGGACTACAAATAGGAACAACAATGAGTGGCAGAAGAAGCCTTATTTGTGGAGACTGGTAAACTATTCTTGAGACGTTGTAAGGTAGCCACATGAGGATGCCCAAGACGAGCATGCCAAATGTCAAAAGGAGTGATAATAGAAAGTAGTGCTTTAGGATCACTGGATGTGGGAGTAGTACTCTAAAAAGGATATAGAATGGAGGAGCTATTACTGTGATGAAGTATCATCCCTATTTTTGAGTCCTTCACCAAAAAACCCCCATGGATTAAATTCAATAAAACATTTGTTATTAGCGATGAACTTTCAAACAGAAATTAGATTCTTATGTAAATCAAGGACATGTAAAGTGTTATTCAGGTTGAAGGAATGAGTTTCAGAAGATATCACAACATCACCAATAGATAAATTTGGCAATAATGCACCGTTTCTAGTAGCAACAGATGTAGAGCTAGAATATGGGGTAAAGGAAAACTACATACCCAGTGAATGTGCCATGTAAGAGGTAGCATTAGTGTCAAGATACCAAGTCGAACCAAAAGAATCTTCCAGGCTTAGACCAGCAAACTGACTAGCAGTGTCATTTGTAGGCACACAAGTTGGATAGGTAGAAGCCACGTGACCATAATGATTTGGACAAGTAGAAGCCATGTGACCATACTAACCACAATTATAGTAGTAACCAACAAAAGAAGTAGGACTACCTGGAGCTTGAAAAAGAGGAGCAGGTATGAGGAGCCCTCTGCCATTTCGCCCTGCTAAGAAGGGAAAGAAAGTACCATATTCACGAGTGCCATGACCACGTGAGTAACCACCTTGAGAGCGCCCTCTTCCACCACCACGTTGAACGCAAGAACTAGACGATTGAGTTGACGAGGTAGAATGAGAAGAGGACTGTTGAGAGGTCGCAGTAACGGAGGCAAGAGCAGTTTGAGGGGCTGAAGTAGCAGTAGAAACAGAATCAATATTGTCAAGGCTAGCCTCATAATTTATCAACATTGTCCAAAGCTCAGTAAAACGTTGGTGGTGGTTTCTGATTGGAGTCAACAGTGACCAATGACTTATATGATTAAGGTAGTCCCTGAAGAACATGACTAACTTTTTCATGATCAGAGAGAGGTTGCTGAATTGCAGCTAAGAAATCAACAAGTTCCTGAAATCTTTGCCAATAGGCATCAATAAATAAAGAGCCCTTTTCGAGTTTATTTAGTGCAAATTTTAGTTGAAGTTCCTAGCAATAGATTTATCTAGAAAATGAGAAGACAAAGAATGTCATGCCTCAGAGGTTGTTTTAGAGTGATATAAAAGAGGTAGGACTTTCCTTTTTACAGTAGCATTGATCCAACTAAAGATGGGGTGATCTACTTTATACCACAAGGTATAGATTGGATTCACCATGGTTGTCTTGCCATCGGAGGAGAGTAGTTTTAGAGGGAGTCTGAGGTGATGGTGAAATATGGTCAGACAGATCATATATGTCAAGGACAGGTTTGAAGTGGTAGGATAAGGTGATATACTTTTTCATATCCAACTTTTCATATACAAAATTCCAGATATTGATAGAAAACACTTGAGAAACAAGGGAGGAGGAAGAAGAAGACAGAGAAGGGAGGGTAGCACCCATTTAAAAGACAAAAATGAGAAGAAAGAGATGCCTAGGATCGTAGATTGCTAAGATACCATGAAAACTTGGTTTCCCTGTGCTCATTTACAGTGGTTCCATTTAATTTATATAAAGAAGATTGTTACATAAAATAATATCAATTGGACATAGCAGATAGAGTTTTTGTACTATAGAACAACTAACTTGATTTTATCCTTATCATTATCTTAATAGAAAAAAGGTTGTCACTTATAAAAGACTTATTGCTTAATATAAACATTAAAGTAAAAGCCTATACAAAATAAGTGCCTAAGAAAAAAATAGTATAACATTTAGCATAAAAGTGATGAAACTTACTATAAGTGCCTAATAGTAATGAAACTTTGTGCAAAGTTTCCTCTTATGATATAGGTTACCTCCTCTTAATCACTTATATTATCCAAAACGCCTGACTGCATTTTTCAACTAAAATAGAATATTACTACTGAAATAGAATTGCACATCCAAAAATGCCTTAAGATGATATAATCCCGAGTAAATGCTTGACATATTCCCCTTCTACAAGCAAATAGAACTTCATTCAAAAGTATCAAAACCATCACATGAATCGTAAATGCAGGAATGTGATGTAACAAAGACCAAAAACTTTAAAGGATGGTATTAAAAAGAAACTTAAAGAATTGTGAGCTTCTTATAATCCAAAGATGCATATTCGTTTTATATTAGGTATTGATTATTTTAATAATATATATCACTTAAATTAAATTGCTAATATAATTTTAAAACCTTTTTTGATAATAATTAATGAATTCAATCATTTATTTAATATTTAAAATTATATAAAAATAAATATGACATAATTTCTCCTAACAACGATCTTCACATATTTTCTTAGCCATGTTAATAAAATATATATAAAGACAAAATTTAAAATTAAGTTAATTAATTTTTAAATATTTAATTGAACATTGAAATAAAAATTGAAAATGATTTGTTAATTTGTAATTCAAAAAATAATGGTGACAAATCTTGTGTTGAAAAATAAAAAAAAAAGGTAAATATACATCAAGTCATTTTATGGAATTATTGGTTTGGTGGATCCTTG
This sequence comes from Erythroxylum areolatum, assembly GCA_024520975.1. Taxonomy (NCBI): domain Eukaryota; kingdom Viridiplantae; phylum Streptophyta; class Magnoliopsida; order Malpighiales; family Erythroxylaceae; genus Erythroxylum; species Erythroxylum areolatum. Next base: position 62,305,614 of record JANIJH010000004.1, on the reverse strand, counting down.
GGCCTAAATGCTAACAGGTCTTAGGTTGCATTCAGAGAACAATGCAAAGTCCAAATCAAAACCTTACACCGAAGTGAAGTCACGTACTATGTCTTAAATTTTGCAAACATACCACATTCCTCTTATCAAATATAAGCCAAATGATGATGAGACATCACTTCCAGTCTTGATGGTATTTGCCTAAGGCATCATTAGAGATGTAAAACAGCAATTACAACAACCTCCTAATAAAAATCTTATTAAATTATAAGATCTGCCATAGCGAAGTGAATTGTTTAATGTCAGTTTTATCTATCACTTTATTGTAAAATACCAGATTAACTCGTTCGACCATTAATACCTCCATATTCCGCTAGGTAGGATTCGACAATATAATCTTATCCCTAAATGACAGAGTTGTAATACTTAAAATTAATTTAAGCCCTATTTTATTATATCAATTTGATAAAAAGTTACGGTCCAATTCAACTCGAAATAAATAAATAAAATTTGATCAAATTTTATGTCGATTTCGATTTAAGTTAAAAGCTTAACTGAATTGAATTTGAATCAGTTCTATAAAAAAAAAAAAGGTTTGATTCTTTTCAATCTATTATTAATTTTATTGTTAATAAATAAACAAAGAAAAGGAGAAGTTCCTTTCATAAAATTAATGTTTAATCATAATGGTCTTTTAAGAGGGAAGATGTTTTCCTTGACTAAGTTTCCATATATGTAACTTGCCATGGGCAATTTCAGCCCTGCCGATTGCTTATGCTTTCAGCTGATGTTAAACACATCATCGATGAAGCACCGAGTGAATTTCTCGTGTTATTTGGTATTGTATGTTAGGTAAGAAGGTGGTTGTAGACTTGACTTAATTATATTTCAATTACTCATTTAAATCATAAATTACTGCCTAAGGTTATCCATAAAGATGGCAATGGACCCACGCATTAATAGTGGCTCGAACTCAACTCAAAACTTAATTAAATATAAATCGTAACTCGAACAGTATCATAATAAATTTATCTTGATCTTTAGATTTTTACATTTATAAACTAAAGTTGTTTAAGAAATACGGTTTATTTGTTCAAATTTTTGGAGTGGTCCTTAAACTATATTAGATATAACTTAGGGGTAACAGTGGGCTCAAATTTAAGTGCTTTCAATTGAGATGATCCGGGTTGGTTTAATTGAAAAAAAAATTATTTTATACTTTTAATTTAAAAAATTTAACCAAACCGACCTATTGTCGTTTTTAAATATAACTCTTTTAACTTTTCAATATTTTATAAAGGAAGCCCATAATCGGCTTCTTTTTAGATTTATTATATATTATTTAATTTTACTTAATTTGAATTGATATTAAATATGTTTTAAGTGTCAAAAACAATTTTTAAATTGGAGAAAATTAACAATAAATTATTAAAGTATATATTTCCTTAAGCTCTATGTGGTAATGATGGCTTCTAAGTATCATTGACTATTGATAAGTTTTACCCAAAGCTGTGACTGCTTGAGTCCTAATGTTGGGCAATTGGCCCATGCAGCATCAGTCTACCATTTCTGGCTTCACACTGCAATCTCTTGTATTCTGACTTATCATCATTTGAATCTGTCTTCTCCAATTGTCCAACTTACTCTTTCGTCTCTTTTCCAATGTTTAAGAATCTTAGGGTTCGTAACATATCAAACCGGTGGAGTCCAATCATATATTTTAAAGTTTACAAACAACTCACAAACAAATCTTAACATAGCATATTCTAATGTCACAATGATATAGACAGTAATCATTCTCAGGGCTGATGACCCAATTCAGAATCGGAGACTCCATAATTCTCCGAAACTAAAAAAAGTGAAGAACAAGTACAAAATTCTTTACAATATACTCTTTCAAGAGCATAAGAGAAAACTGATCTAAAGAATAATAAAACAATCCTCAACTAGCTACCCTATCTTCCATGGAAGGCAGCTAAGCTTAAGGCAAGAACCAGTCCATTTACTTGAACATTCACCGTTGACAGCACCATCACAGCACTTGCATACGATACCTAGAGTCGGGAAGATCTTTGAAAATTGCTCGTAGGCAAGGCTCTTACTTTCTTGAGGTAAGAATGAGATTGTTCTTGCTTCTGCTACTATTCTTGCTTTATCAGGCTCGAAGACGGCTACTACAAGCAGCAAGAGAAGCAGATAAGGGTTTGAGCTAGTACCCATTTTCTCTTATGCTGTGAAGAAGACAAGACTACCAGATATGGTCTGCAAATTCATGGAAAGCCGGGGGGAAGTTTATATAACAGGTGGTTGGCTTAAACAACAAAGACAAAAGGTGATTGATAGTGATGGGGTTAGTTTAATGGTGAATCTGATACGAACTTGTCACCTATCCAGAACGGTTGGCTTGATCATCTAGAAGGTGTGAGTATTTTATTAGGGTTTCTAGAGACACAGAAACAAAGATCGTGTCACACGTTTTCTGGTTGCATACTTTTCTTTGGCTTCAAGATTTAAAAAAGGAGAAACTTCTTATGGGGTCAGGTGTTGAAGTTGACGAGCCAAAGAGAGCTAAGTTTCGAGAAGGGCGTGTAGGGCTCATTCGTGAGGTGGTCGTTGAAGTGTTTTGATTCCCTTATTAGGTGGAAATGACCTTTTTTTTCCTTAGTTTGTGTCTGGTCTGGACATGGTTAACAAGTGGGAAGTTTCTTCTTGATTCTGTCACAGAAATAAAGGAACTTTCTTTCTGGAATCGATTAGTTAAAGATTACTGTAAGCCGCCGACGACGGATGAATTAGGTTGGATTTCAAGTTAGTTCCTACGTAAGTGGATTCACATCATAATAGGGGACTTGTAAAAAGAAGGTTTGAAATTATATATAGAACGGAAATTAAAACAGGGCCAATTAGGTAACATCATTTAGTGCTATTAATAATCATTATTAAATATTTTTATTTTACAAAAAGAATAATTTGAACTATTTATAAGAATAATAATCAATATTTTAAAAATCGAACAAACAATTTGATGATGAAAACTTTGAACCAATCAACTTTTTGTCTCTTTTATTTAAATTTTCAGTTTGATTTAGTTTAATAAATTTTGTTGTTAAAAGTTAATCAGTTAATCTTCGTAAACTAATTAGTTTTTATAAATTAAAATAAATCAATTAATTTTTATTTAATAATTTCTTTTTCAGTTAAACTTTAAATTTTTTTATAAATAAGGATAATCATTTTTAATTCTTTAATTTTATTCAATCTTTAACTAATTTTATGACGGTCTAATACCAATTAAACCTTTTAAATCTTAAATCTCTTGTCTTATTGGTTTAACTTTTAGTTTAATCAGTCAATTTTCGTAAACTAATCAGTTTTTATAAATCAAAATAAATCAATTAATTCTTATTTAATAGTTTCTTTTTTCAATTAAAATTTAAAATTTTCGATAAATAAGAACAATCATTTTTAATTCTTTAATTTTATTTAATCTTTAACTAATTTTATAATAATCTAATACCAGTTAAATCTTAAATCTCTTGTCTTACTGGTTTAACTTCTGATTCGGTTTTAAAACATTAATAATAATAATCATGGATTTGATCATTATTTAAAAAATGTGTTTTATAAAATAATATTTGTTATTATTTATAAAAATAAGTTTGAATTATATATAAAATGATAGAAGTGAGATGTTTAAGTGGTATCATTTAGTAATTATTAAAAAATATTTTGTAAAATAATAACATTTACATGATCACATAATTATCATGTGTGAAAAAGTTGTCTTGTTAGAAATGAAAAAACCGTGGACGGCAGGATTCGAACCTGCGCGGGCAGAGCCCACATGATTTCTAGTCATGCCCGATAACCACTCCGGCACGTCCACGTTGTTGGATGACATACTAACGATACTAAAATAAAACATTTGTAATCAGGAACCGACAACAAATTATTATAAATATATTAATTTATTAAAAATTTAACCTAATTTCCTTATGTTTTTAGGTAAAGTTGTTAGGTAAATCGAATATTAATATTTAAAATTTAATACTTATAAATTTATTTAGGTTAATCCTATTTTGATGTGGGTTCAAAAACAAGTTAAGCGCCTAAGCCTAATTGGTTGCGTAAATTGGAATAATGACTAATAAATAATTTTAATATTATTCTAACATTATCAATTTATAAGAATTTTACTTTTTTATTTTTGTAATTTTTATTAACTAGAGGATAATTTGGCTAGTTTAATTAAACAGCATTATAATTTTATAAGTATTTATTTAATAAGGGAAGTGATTCATAATCTCAATTTAGAAATTTTAGATCATGTAATTTTTATGTATGACTTAATTTTTATTGTTAATTGATGTATCTAATAAGATGTCTTAATTTTTATTCTTAATTGATGTATCTAATAAGATGTCTGAGTCTTTTAATTCAAAAATTAATCAGAAAAATTTGAACTTATTCGACTATATAAATTTTAAATCAGTCAAAATTTAGGTTCAATTTATTATAATAACTTTTGTTATTAAAAATCAATTGATTTATATATCAGTTGGTTTATTTTTGTACACTAACATATTTTTATAAATTATAATAAATTAATTATTTTTATTTAACAATCTCTTCTTAAAATAAACGTTATTTATTCTTCTTCTTTAATTCTATTTTTAATTTTTAATTTTTATTGAATATAAATTTTATAGCAACTTAATATATGTTGAATCTTTTAAATTTTAAATTTCTTATTAATGTTTAAACTGGGCTTCAGAACATTGCTAAATTAATATTTTCAAAATCGAATCGGAAGTTAAACAGGTGAGACTAGAGATTTACAGTTTAAAAGGTTCAACTAGTATTAAATTATTATAAAACTGGTTAAAGATTGAATAAAATTGAAGAATTTGAAAAATGTTAAAAAAAAGATTATCCTTATTTATTGAAAATTTTAAAGTTTAATTGAAAAAAAGAAATTGTTAAATAAAAATTACTTAATTTATTTTGGTTTATAAAAACTAATTATTTTACAAAAATTGATTAATTAATTGATAAAATGACTAATTTTTAACAACAAAATTTATTAAACTACATCAAATAAAAAAATTAACTAATTTAACGTTTTCATTGTTTAACTAGTTCAATTTTTAAATTATGACAAAAATCACTAATTACTGTTAGAGTATCTCATATTGACTAAATATGAAAATATTAAAGAGATTATAAGTGGTAAGGGTCAATTATCTAAATGATTAATTCTAATTATTTTAGCAATGATTGACTCAAACTCAATTCTTATTAACAGATTCTATAGTCTACCCGTATTAAAAATTCTAATATGTCATTAAAGTAGGTTTAGTTCGAAATATTAATTTTCTCGTTGTTCATTTAGATGTTCAATTCCAGCGATCCGATCTAGTTACTATTGTGTTTATTTCAAGTTACAACTGAATGTCCAATCCTAATTGCTTTTAAAGGGAAGTATTAAGAGTATTCCATATTGATTAAGCATAAAAATGTTAAAGAATTTTTAAGTGGTGAGGCCAACTATCCAAATGATTAGCTCTAGTCATTTTGACAATAATTGATCCAAATTCAATTCTTATTAATAGAGTCTACACTTTACTTAAAAATTCTAATAATTACAGTGTTGAAACACAGACCTAATAATATCAAGATGGGATCCTCTGTCCAATATTGCCCTGTCTTATTCTGTCCCATGAAATCTCATCCATTTATTTTATGAGACCCACGCGAGACTTACATAAATAAATGGTTGAAATTCATTGGACAGAATAAGACAGGGTAATATTGGACAGGAGATCTGGACTCAATAATGTTAGAATGTCCCATATTGACTAAACATAAAAATGATAAAGGGTTTATAAGTGGTAAGGGTCAACTATCCAAATAACTAGTTCTAGTTATTTAGACAATAGTTGACCCAAGCCCAATTATTGTAAGTGGACTCTACACTCTACCTATATTAAAAATTCAACATGGTATCAGAGCAAGTTTGGTCCGGATTATGAATTTCTCGGTTGTCCGTCTGGATGTCCATTCCCAGCGGCCCTGTCCGGTTACCACTGTGTATATTTCAAGTGACAACTGGATATCCATTCCCAGTTGCACTTGAGGGGGAGTGTTAGAATGTCCCATATTGATTAAACATAAAAATGATAAAGGGTTTATAAGTGGTAAGGGTCAACTATCCAAATAACTAGTTCTAGTTATTTGGACAATAGTTGATCCAAGCCCAATTATTGTAAGTGGACTCTGCACTCTACCCATATTAAAAATTCAACATGATATCAGAGCAAGTTGCTTTTATATTCGTCGTTAACCCCTCGAATTGATAGATTATGTCACGTGTTAGACCCACACGTGAGGGGGTGTGTTGAAATATAAAGTGGGAGTTTGTCCCACTTTGGAGAAAGAGAAGAAAGAAAACTAACATATAAGTCTAGTGGGCTACTCCACCTAT
>JANIJH010000004.1:62282090-62295485 GCA_024520975.1 Erythroxylum areolatum | reverse complement strand
CTATCTAACAAATCGATAAAAATCCAAATTAATGTTTCTTTCTTTCATACGTTTTGCCCAAGAATGCGTCCACAACACTTACCGTATGCCAGAAATTCGAGTGATGTGTGTAGGCAATATAGGAATAAGTAACTCCACCATGTTAGCTTACCTGTTGTTCAAGACTGATGTTTGATTCTAACTCTTAAATGTACTCACTTGAATATATTCAATTACCTCTAAGCCTGTTTTGTAGCTGATCATTGCTATACTGCACTGGAAAAACAGAGTTTTTGTTGGTAAAAGCAATTGATTTGATGTCCAGCTTGATTTGGTGGGTTATTCTTATCTTTTTACATGACAAATTGTTGACACCGACATGGTTTTTTCTCAGAAAAATCGTAGATAATCCTCAAAGATAGGATCTTGGATTAGAAAGTGCATGTCTATTTTCTCATACAGGTTAAGTTATTGTTGGCATGCTGAAAATGAAACTTCTAAATAACTAGAAGAGGAGGGGCTTCCCCCCTTCAGATAACTTAGAGCACTGAGCTTATCTTTTGAGGATGTAGGTTATTTCCACTTAGTTGTCACATCGTTATCTTGTTCAAAGCGTCAAAGAATCTTTTCTTGTTCATTTGCAGCATTTGCTTACTTCTTATTGGCCCAGGCAATTGTTTCCAAATGAATCCTATTAGATTGTCATTCCACTTCTCTTTCTGGAGAGTCAAAAGTCAACCCACATCAACGCTCATACACCACATATCTTCATGATGCATGAGTGGCAAGGTGAGCTGTTGCCCTTATTTCATCCAACCCACTCAAACCCATTTTAGTGGGTCTTATCTCAGTTTGTACCTGAATCTGACTTTCTGTTCATATAGAAGTTCATCGTAGACCCCCACGGGCATTCGTTTTTTGGTGCTTAAGACACTTTCTAATGACAAGTCATTTTCTTACATGAAAAAAAATATGATCTTTATTTATAACTTTTCAATTTCTTGTAGAATGAATTAAAAAGTAGTGAAGCCGTGATCAAATTGTCATGCATTTGGCAGTGTGAATAAGGCCTGTTGGAATAGTACTTCTTCTGTAGTTCTTTGCTGGTGCTTTCTTTTTTCTGCACCTGAAGGGCAACCTTACCATTTGATGCTATTGCCTGTAGTTTTCCACCAGTATTATCACGTAAACATGAAAGGTTAAGGAGTTGTGGCATTTACTGTTGGCCAACTTAGTGCTACTGCTACATCTCCTAATGATATCTCCAAGGTTACTGTTCAGGCTTGTGCATGAAGTAGCAGGCACTTTACTAGCACTCCAAAGCTGAAAATCTAAAGCAAGATCTAAAACTGATCTCTAGGCACTCCTGTCTCTACCAGATGACTTACTGTCAAAGCACTGAAAGATGAAACATTCCATGGAGTGGCTTTAACTGCCAAGAATACAAAACCTGACCAAATCAGAGCTACCTTCTGGAATTTGAGCCTCCTAAGGCAAATTTCATGCCTTGTATTCTTGTTGCCTACAATCTATGAGTACATTTCTGGAAGAAAACGACTGACCCTTTCCTTGATTTTTTATTCTCAGGAACAGCTATGGGTGGCTTGTATGATATTGATCTGAGAATGACAGGCAACAACATGATTGGTAGATACAAATTCTTCGCTAAAACTTTGAAAAAGGAATCTGATGGTGATGGAGAATAGTGGCTAGTGGGCATATAATTCTGCTGTCCCTGTTGCTTCTTTTGAGCTATAGATGTGTTTTCACAGTTTCACTTTCATTGAACAGGACTGGTAGGTGGTTCTGATAAGGAAAATCAATTTGCAAAATGAAAAACACATGATCCATTGAAACAAGAAACCATTTTTTTACCAGGATCATCAATTATTCCACCAATTTCTTCAATAATTGCTTCATTTGAAAGAAAGGGAAGGATAACATCCGCTTGCCTCTGCTAATGTGTTTTTACTAATTTAAGTAAGCAATGTACTTCAAATGTCAAAATCTTCCCTTTAGGTATGATGAACCATTGAATAAACCAAAGTGGTCTAGCCACCATTGAAAAGTTAATCATCAGCAATGAACAATGAAGGCCATTACCATGAACTTCAGTTGATAAGAGCCGTAAATTACACGTTCCAGTTGATAAGTTTAGTTATAGTTTATAGAGTTAGTGTTGATATCTATCCAGAATACGGTCATTAAAGCAAAGATTTTGACCTCCTCCTGGAGTTTTATGCCAAGTGAAATGATTAGCTATAATTTGAATCACTTTGCTTTAAAAGTGGCTTTCAAACACTAAGTGGTGGCACAATATGAATGTGCTTAATTAGTGATATTAAATATGGAATTGCAATTAAAAGAACTAATGCAATCTTCTTCTTTCAGCCACTTAATCACACCCCTTTTGGTCCACCAACTAGGTAACTAGTTTATGATCCCATGGTAGGAGACGGGATGATATGAATATTATATCGGACTTAGTACTAAATTTAGTTTTAGTACGATATGGTATTGATATCGATTAATGCCAGTATTATTTTATATAATTTTTAAAAATATAAAATAAAATTTACATTTTATAAAATTGTAAAATAATTTCTCAATATACTGTGTTATACAATTTGTTACTTTACTTCAATTATATCTTAAGAAATCATAATAATATAAATTTGATATAAGAAATACTTCTTTATTTTTATTAATATTGTTTTCACATATTTCTTATAAATCAAAATAAAATTAATTTTAAATATTATCTCTACATATTTCAAAAGTTATTGTAATATTTTTATATTTATATATTAAAAAGAATATATTATCAATATAAAATTATTAATTTTTAAAAGTATTAAATATAATTATATTAAACTAATATATTTAGTTAACCACTTTATACAATTACACTTTTTTATGAATAAGTAATTATTATTTTATATAGAAAAATTTTAAATTTTTTTAATTTAGTCCAATCTTCTTCTTGTTTCAGCCACTTAATCAAACCTTTTTAATTAATTTTATTTTTTCTGTATTTTTAAATATTCTCTTGGCTCACTTATTGTAATTTTTTATTTTTTTTTCTTAATTTTAGTTTATATTTTTAAATAATATAATTTATTGTTAACATTTATGTAATTATATCATTATTATTACTATTGTTCATAACATCCGAAATAAAAGTTAGCGATATATTAATTAACTAATTTATTTTAATCTCTTATGTAATGCTTATTATTAAAGATTAATAGTAAATTCATCCTATCTTATTAAAAATAATAATAATAAGTAAGTTAATATTTATTTATTAAAACATATTTAAATTTTTAGATCAATCATTTTAATTTTTATATTTAAATAACTTTTAAATATGAAATTCATGTATTTTATGATATTTAAATTTAAAATATACTTATTAATAATTATAAATTTCAGAAAAAGATTTTTCAAAAATTATTTTTAAAATTTGTAATTAATTATAAAAGTAGAATAAAAAAATATATTATTTATCATTCATAATTTTATTAGTATTTAATATTAAATAATTGAATTCATTAAGACAAAGAAAAAAATCAATTTATATGATTTTTTTCTTATTTTGCTTCGATTAAATTTTTTGACTTTTCCAACTTGGCGATGAGCCGCTGGGAAGTCCATAACGGAAGCCTGATGTCTTCAAAGAGTAACTCATGAACACGAACACAGAACTATTACCAAGTATGACTGATTCAATTTTAAGAAACTCATGAAATGAAAAGTTTGTCAACAGAAGACGTTACAATCCTTATATTATGTGAATGAGGTCAAACAATATCTTTACTCTTGGTATTACCTTTTGAAAAGAGAGGAACTTTTTCTGCAGATTCGTATCCAACAATCTTGGACACCAAACTGAACCACAGTCAAGACATTTTGCTGTGAATTTAACACTTAACGCTTTATCTTTTCCTGGAAAACAAAGTTGCAGATTTCATAGTCATCCCATTTTTGCTTCCAGATTTTTTATTAATAACCAGACCTAGCTTCCTGGGTTTTCTGAAGAAAATAAGACAAAACCTGGTTAAAAGTCGATCTAATCCTGTCATCAGAAACTTGCTGATAAAGTTTGGACCATCTCATGCTTGGCAGATCAGACGTTGAGATATGAATGAATATGAACAGAACATTACATAATGCATCGAATCTTAGTGGGGGAATATAGATGACCGTGGGGTCTTTTATTAGTAATATTTGGAGGATAGTGGAGAGAAACTGGTGAGGGATGCCATTCCTATCTAGAGACCGACAGTGACATCTTGTGGCTGTGGGAGTGATCATTACATCGTTTTTCTCTTTCACAATAATTGCCAAAAGAAAATTGTTTCTTTTCATGCTGCAAAAAACCTGTCAAACTCAAAGAAAAGTGACCATTCAATGGTGGTCAACAGAGAGAATAAGCTAGCTTCCTCTATATAAGAGACGAACCCCATAGCAGTTTATTAACCATAAGATTGTGTTATTGCTTCTGTTACCATACCAGAAGAGACATGGAATTTGAGAAAGGAGCACAAACCTGCAGAGAAGTTGATGAAGAGAAATGGGTGTATGATTCTTCAGTGGATCATAAAGGGAAGCTTCCGCTTCGAGCTTCAACTGGTGTTTGGAAAGCTGCTAGCTTTATCATCGGTAAGAAATGAAAAATACTTAAAAGGTGACGAAGAAGAAAGTCTCGTGTTGTTTTTACGTATAATATCAATCATTCTTCTTATGGTCCAACACGTCCAATCCTTAGTCCTTTAATTCTGTTAACTTTTTCAGCTCATCTATGGAGGAAAGGATGAAGGTCTTGTTCATGCATGTTCTTGTATGAAAGTTTCCTGAATTGTCTTCGTTCACATGGTCAATACAGTCCTGAGAAAAATAAAGAACCACAATGCATAAAATCACCTTATCCTAAAGATAATTTGGTCGTTATTTCCGTTATATTAGAAACTACCAGATCATAGTAACTCATGTATGATGTATATGTTTTCTGTACTTGCATTATACTATTTATCTCAAGTTTAACTTTATGCAGATAGTTGACTATGAATACAAATGTTATTTAAATTGAAATTATTATTTAAGTTTGAATTATTAATTTATGAAATAATTTATTTAAAACATGTGATTATATATTAATATTCTAGCTAGCCCTAGGAGATATAGGATCTACTAACTCTAGATTCCTAAATTATATGCCTTGCTTACACCAATAAACCAAACTAGTGGACACCCTTTTTTATGCATATATGTTTCTATCATTGGATTTCAGTCTTTAGTAGAGATTTTGCATGTGGCCCATATACTCGGGAGGAACAGAAGCTACGAAACCATGTATAAAGATTTGATAATGAATGGAGGGACCAGTTTAGCACTATGATTTAACTTTATACGACTCTGCCGTTTCACAGAGTTCAATGAAACTAGGACATGAGTATATGGTACAACAGTAACCTAGAAATATAGATTGAAGTCGTATCAGGCAACTTGGTACATGGGAAAGGTTATATATGGAAAAAGCAAATAGGGCCTATTATATATGCCCACAGCCTTCTCCAATTTGTGTCTATAAGTGCTTGGTTATGATTCTCCAGCTTTGGTACTTATTTATATTAGTGTTGTTATGAGTGAAAGTTTATACATTTTTATTCTTTCGGCTGCAATCATCAAACTTTGAAGAACTTATGCCTGTCAAGGTGTTAAGAAAGTATGTGTAGTAAGAAAAGAAATAGTACAAGAGAGAACAAATATGAATATAAGAAGAATTTAATCAAGGCTTGACTATGAAGATATTGAAGAAATATTAAATTAGGTTTATAAATATATTCTTATATGTAATTCTTAATTATATAGTTTAAATATGATTTAAAGTTCTTCTAGATCAATTTTATTTGAAATTTTTGGTAATTAGTTTCTTGTTTGATGCTTATCAACCTATTGTTTTTTGTTGAGCAGCAATCGAATTTAGTGAGAGGTTGAGTTACTTTGGAATAGCAACCAGCTTGATTATATATCTGACAAAGGTGATTCACGAAGACCTGAAGACTTCTGCCAGGAGTGTTAACTACTGGTCTGGTGTCACCACATTGATGCCACTCATTGGAGGGTTCGTTGCTGATGCTTACTTGGGAAGGTTTTCAACAGTCTTTGTTTCCTCTATACTCTATCTTCTGGTAATCAAAACTTTCATTTTCATAAGCTTGTCAGGATTTTTTATGAGCCAGTTTAATAACTTTCAACCTGTGGACGAACAGGGATTGATCTTATTAACAATGTCATGGTTCGTTCCAAGTCTAAAGCCTTGTAGTGAAGGTGTTTGTCATGAGCCAAGAAAAGTTCATGAAGTGGTGTTCTTTCTGGCTATTTACTTGATCTCCATAGGAACTGGAGGGCACAAGCCAGCCTTGGAGAGCTTTGGAGCTGACCAATTCGACGATGATCATAGCAAGGAAAGAAGGGAAAAGATGTCGTATTTCAACTGGTGGAGTTGTGGACTTTGTTGTGGACTCTTACTTGGTGTGACCTTGATCGTTTATGTGCAAGACCATGTGAGCTGGGGTGTTGCAGATATTATTCTTACCGCAGTTATGGCCATGTCACTGGTTATATTCATTATTGGAAGACCATTTTATCGATATAGAGTCCCAACAGGAAGCCCTCTAACGCCATTGTTACAAGTTCTGGTTGCTGCTATAAGAAAAAGAAACCTACCTAGTCCTTCCAATTCTGCTCAACTCTACGAGGTCTCGAATTCACAAATGGACCGAGGAAGACTTCTATGTCATACCGATAAGCTCAAGTAATGATTCTATTACAAGTTGATATGTGGGATCAAATACAAATTTAACCATTTAATTAACTCAATAATCTTGCTTTTGACTCGCAGGTTTCTTGATAAAGCAGCTGTCGTTGAAGAGACACAAAACACTGCAGAGAAAGTAAGTCCATGGAGACTTACGACTGTGACCAAAGTTGAGGAAATGAAGCTTATCCTTAACATGATACCAATATGGATAGCTTCATTGCCCTTCGGTATTTGCGTAGCACAAACCTCCACTTTCTTCGTCAAACAAAGCACTACGCTGAATCGAAACATTGGTAATAGCTTCCAAATGCCTCCGGCTTGGATCTACGCTGTTGCTGCTATTGGATTGATTATATCTGTTATCATTTACGAGAAGATCCTCGTTCCAATACTAAGAAGGGTTACAGGAAACGAGCGGGGAATCAATATCCTGCAAAGGATTGGTATTGGAATGCTTTTCTCTGTAGCTACAATGGTTGTTGCTGCTCTGGTCGAGAGAAGAAGACTAAACCTCGTGGAGAAGAATCCATTAAAAGGTTCCATCACAATGAGTGTGTTCTGGTTAACTCCACAGTTCCTCATCATTGGGATAGGAGATGGGTTCACATTGGTAGGATTACAAGAGTACTTTTACGAACAAGTTCCTGATTCTATGAGAAGTTTAGGAATTGCGTTCTATCTAAGTGTGATTGGAGCTGCAAACTTCATAAGCAGTCTATTGATTACTATGGTCGATCACATGACAAGAAAAGATGGCAAGAGCTGGTTTGGGAAGGACTTAAACAGCAGTCGACTGGACAATTTTTACTGGCTTTTAGCAGCTATGACAACAGCAAACTTGTTCCTGTACGTGTTCTTAGCTCGTCGCTATAATTACAAAAATGTTCAGAGAAATGTAGCTGTTGCAGACTGCAATGAAGATGATTCTGCTGCTTGAAGTGTGCAGACCACACTTAGTACCATGTAAGGAAAAAAAAAAAAAAACTAAGCTTAGCATGTCATCTTATATATGTATGATATTTCAGTTATATTTATGAGTATTTACATTAAATCCAAAAACGTTGGCTTCAAAGCTATTAACCTTTCTCCTATTGCAAGTTAAAAAAATTTAAGCCATTAATTTTAAGGTTAATTATAAAAATAATCTTAAATTTTAGGAAATTTCATAATTATAATCCAAACTTTAAAAAGTGACAATTAGATAGTCAAACTTTTAATATTTTTCAATTCTAGCTCAATATATCTTCGTTATCTTTGTTGACGTAATATGTTATAAAAACTATAATTAATAAGACACGTCGGTCTTAATTAACATAAGTACTGAACATTAATAAAACGATTAAGTGTCTGCTTGAATGGGCTTATATCAGTAGAGCTTTTTTAAGAAACCAGTTGACTGTTTGGCTGTTAATTAAAAATAGTTTTTTAAAAAGAATTTCATATAGTAGGCTATTTGGCAACATAAAAATAAAAAGCACTTTTATTAATTTGAACTATATTTTATTTTGTAATAAAATTATTTATGCATATAAATATTATTTAAAGTATACTAAACAATACGCAAAACACAATATATTAATTATTATATAATTTTAAACCATATAAAATATAAATAAAAATATATCTAATTAAATTTTTTATATGAATTATAAGATAAGTAAAACTAATATTAAAAATAAATATTAAAACATATTTAAAAAGTTAAATAATATTATATAGATCCCAAAATAAACGTAAAGATGAATTTGTGGGTATTGTGAAAATTATGCGTAAAATATAAAAATAAAAAAGGACTAAAAAATAAGCTTATTAATTGATCCGAAAATTTTTCATGATTTTTTTTTTTTTCAGGTCTCTAAATCTCTCTAATAGTCGGGATTTGGGAAAGTTCAATAATGTCGTCTTACCCCTACTTTGTTAAAACGTAAAAATGGTGAAAAATTCTAAAAATTAATCTATATATCAGGTTAGTCCTGGTTTTTTTAAGGCCTACTAAAACAGTGGTAATAACTAAGAAGACTTCTTAAGCCCACCTGAATTTTGAACAGAAAGGCAATTGGCTCAATAAGCCACCAAAATGTAGAGGACTTAAGAGGCACACTCCGAACCATTCCAGATCAATTCCTCTACAAATCAGAGTTGCTCTTCAAAATGTCATTTATTTGTTATTATGATAACAAATTTAAAAGGGAATAAGTTTTTGAAAATTTTAAATTTATTATGAAATTTTCTGAAAATTTTACTTTTAAAACTCGTATAATTGAAGTTAAAATACTATTTTTGTTCTTGTATACAGATCCGATCATTAAAAATAACTTTCTAGTTTAATCTGTATCAATTTTTTCATTAAACTATAAACTTTAAATTTTTATATTAAATTTTAAAATTTAAATATTATTTAATTTATTATCATTTTTCATATAAATTTAAAGGATATTATGGTTTAGATCCAAATAGAATTTGGCTATATAATTAGGCAACGACCCAAATACAATACATGCAAATCTAAGGAATGATTCAATTAGAACTTTTATAAAGATTTTATTTTAAATTTTTACGATTAAATCAATAAAATTTTTTAATTATAATAAAATAAATGTTCACCTACATACGTGCACTTTGTTTTTGATCGGCTAAGAATCGAAACTTTTCAACATGTAAATCACATGATCAATCATATAAGAATCGAACCAATCCAAATCACAAGTTTAGTTTAGACATCTAAACAAGCATGCCCTTATCTCTGTTGGTTGGTTTTCCACTAGATAGCTTAATAAAGCAACTAATTATAAACCTAAATCAAGTCTAATTAGTTGCAGTTAGTCCCACTAATTGGTTGGAGCATTAAATGACATGTAAACAACATGTGGTGTGGTAATCTTATCTGAGCTACTTGGAGAAATTGCATCCTTACGTTTTAGTTGGTTCAGGATTGATTGCTTATCGTTTCTTTCCTGTTAATGTCTAATTATCCAAAAAAAATTGATTTTTTTTAATTTGCTGTCTATTACAGAAATTATGTTGATTAGACAGCAAACATTGGAAAACAGCAACGTAACGACAGGATTTCTTCATATTCACTTGATTGGAGACCTAATTTTGCTTTTTTCCCCTTATTGTTATTGTCATTATTAGTTTTTCTTCCTTGATTAGATGGTGTATTAACATTAATCTCACTTGTGATATACTGTTATTTTTCTTTGGAAGGCTTGAAGTCATAATATTTAAACCTGTTTCAACTTATTTATAAGGGTTAATTATTAAAAAAATATTTTTTTTTCTAAATTGTACATACTAATTCGAATTTTAAAAATAGTATTAAAATGTTATAATTTACAATTTTTATCAAAATTAGTCTAATGTTAAAATCTGTGTTAACGTGGATGATACGATGAGTTATATCGGATTAATATTTTATTACGTGATTACCACATATTTTATTTTGTGTTAAATTAAAAATATCAAAAATTCTAAAATAACTATAAAGGAGCATTTAACGTCAAATTATTTTTTCTAAAAACTTAAATGTTGAAATATTTTAGATTTGCTTTCTAAAGTTCGAACTTGTATTATAAAATTGAACTTTTTTTTTACAATTAATCTTATTTTTAGCAATGATTAAAAACTTTAATCAATTTGGTCGGTTCAATTGTAAAAATCTTGAATCGATAAATTTTTCGGTTAGATTTTTATGTTGCTGGTTCAATTTAATTTAATAACTCTTATTATTAAAAATCGATCAATTTATTAATTAATCAGGAAATTTTTGTAAATTAATAAGTTCGTATAAACAAAAATAATTCGATTAATTTTTATTTAATAATATATTTTTCAATTAAACTTCAAGATTTTTTATAAATAAGCAGAATCACTTTTAATTATATTTTAAATCTTTTAATTCTATTATGATCTTTACCTTAGTTTTAAGACGACTTAATAAAGATTAAACTTTTAAAACCTTAGACCTCTTGACTTACTGTTTTAACTTTTGATTCAGTTTTTAAAACATCAATTTTTTGTTAACAAATTAAATAGATAAAGAATGTGAGCTTTTATTGGGTATTGATTAAATTCTATAATTTGTATATTTTAAACAAAATACTTGATAATAAATAGGAATTAAGAGTTTCAAGACTTAACTTAAATTAAAAGTATAGAATTTTGAAATCTTTTGGCTTTCATTGCCCCACTAATTCCTTTGTCTATTGAGTATTAGTAGTTGTAAAAGGAAGGTGATAGTTCTACCAAGAAAAAAGGAGAGGAGGAAGGATAATAATCATTGACATGATCCATACCAACTTAAAGAATCAATAATTAGAGGAATCATCCATGACAGGTAGATTTTTAATCTGGTTTGGCTCCATCTTTCACAGGCATTCAAATCAAAACTACACCATACCTACCTACAGTCCCTTCAAATCAATATACAAACATTCCTACTTTTCAGGAGAATCCCCTTCTTCTGCGTAAGTTTGGTTTTTTCTTTTAAGGTAAAGAAAAAAAATCTTTTAACAAATTTAGCTTAACGTATAATTCTCCGATTTAACCTTAAAAATCTTGAATCATTCAACTTTTAATTTTAAATATTATTTCGATTGAATCTTTTAAAATTTAAATCTCTTGTGTTGCTGGTTTAACTTTAGATTGTATTTTTAAAATATTAATATAAATAATAAAACTTATTTTTATTAAATTTAATAAATTATGAGTATTGTTTTAAAAAGGTTAGATTGTAACATGACAAGTAGCTGAAAAAAGCTAGGGATATATTTATAGCATAAGAACTGGACACCTTGATACAAAGGTGACTGCTATAAATATATCATAGCTCTTTTCAGGTACTTGTCATGTGAAGAAGTTGACTATCTGTCTACTCATTAAGCTCAACAGAACTTCAACTGTACAATGGCATAAGATATATTTAATATGTAGACTGCAAGTGTACAATGGTGTGTGTGTGTTTTTGTGAATTGAGAAGATGAGATCGACACAGGTACTGGAGAATTATGAGAAAGCAATTATGCTAATGGTTTAATTATGAAAATTGAATTTAAAAGACTAATTATTAATTATAACATTTTGTTTTAATAATTATAGGTATGCTTGTTTGAAAGTAACGAGAAAAAAGTATAAGTATGGAATAAAAATTTATGTTTAGTATTAACAGAAATAACATTTTCATTTCTTCATTTTCAGCAATTCTTTATTCTTTTAGATTATAAAAAAAAGATTTATTATACTCATTTTACACTATATATTTATTTTTATTATCCTCTATAAATTAAGTATCCCTTTAAAAATAAAAAACACACAAATCAACACGAGCTTTTTTTTTGTGGTGATGGGGTCGTCTGCATTAAATCCTATCTGGTGAATCAAAGTCTTTGGTTTTGATTGTAGACTTGTAGCAGTTGAAATGCATAGTCTCTTAGATCTTAGTACGAGGGGAAAAATTGTAGGGTGCAAAATGAAGGCTTTTACACACTTTTTTTGGAAAGTTAATCTCTTTATTGGGAAGTGAGACTACGAACAACAATCGAAATCATATTAGTTTGGCTTCAGTAGTTTCAAAAAACATAATGGTTCTGTGACTCCTGTCAATCAGGAGAGCGAACATGCCTTCTTCTTTCAAACTTTGAACACCAACACTTTCACGTCGCTTGCCTTTCTCCCTAGTTCCTTGTAGCCATCACCAGAGATGGCTGTTTTACTATGGTGGTGCTATTTCATGCGTTCGGATGTTATTATAAGGTGAGGTAAATGACTGAAATTCGTACTTGGAAATAGATCGAATCCTCTGATTCAACTTAATTATTTCAAGGTTTTACTTGAGTTAGTTCTGTTGAAAGCACGAGCTCTGAAGTCTAATTTGAGTTTAACATTATTTTGAAAGATATAGTTCAACTATTTGATAAGTTGAAATTTCAAAATTAATTTTAGTTGAAAATTTAATGAAATCAAATTAAATCCATAACCCTAATTTAACTAATTAATGAATTAAGTTTGGTTTAAGAATTGTGTAAATTTGAGTATTTTGATTTGAAATTTAATTTGTATTCGAATCATTTGGTAAAATTTTAAGTCAAATTCTCGAACCTAATTTTAGATTAAAATTTGGTAAATTCGAATGTAATTTGTTAGTTTATAGGATATGTTATTCTTATTGAAAATGTTTAAATAAGTAATTTAATTTTTATTTTTTAATTTGATTAGTATCTAACCATTTATTCATAAAATATATAAAATTGTAATTATATAGATCAATTATTTGATTTTATAGTGTATTTAAGAGAGAAGTAATATACATGTATATATAATTGGATTATGTATTCAATTTTTAAGACATTAATTTTAAAACATTTTTATGGATAAATCAATTCTAATTTAATATGTAGATCTTATAAAATTCACTATAATAAGTCATATATATATATTAAATATAAGAGAAATTTTTATTTAAAAATTTTTAATTAGAATTGTCGTAACTTTTCTATTTAGTTAATGGTTCTGCCGGATTTTGACTGAACTGTACGTTGCCGTTTGGATCCATGAGTCTGCTACTTCCGGTGATGATTCCGACGCAAAGATAC
>JANIJH010000004.1:62270722-62281990 GCA_024520975.1 Erythroxylum areolatum | reverse complement strand
TATGGGAGAATTATACCTTATATATGGTTTTGCAGCTAGGTTTAGGTTTTTACGTGTTTGCATGGGAGATTTCTTTCCGCTAATGGGCCATGGATGTGTGGATCAGACCCGTATTAATTAATAGGTGCGAGACTGGCTGATCGGCTTGTGGGTTGTGGTGATTGGGCTCGGGCCCAATACAGCCTGCCCGACCAGTTAAGAATAAGACTGTATATTATTGGATCTTTCCAAATTTTACATATTAGCATAATTTGTACTGAATATTATTGTTGTTATTATTATTATGAAAAAAATTATATTTTCTACTTCTTAAAGTTTAAAGTTGACGTAAGAAATAGAAATTTACAAAAATATTATGATATATTGATATAAGTAATTTTTCAAAAGTAAAAGCTTTTTTGAATTAAAGAAAAATAGCATAAAGTGAATTGGCTTGTGATTGGACAAGCAAATAGTCCTAGAGCATAGTATCCTACTATCACCAAACTGGAGAAAAACTTGTACAGTGTAGGTCAGCAGTACGAGAACAAAAGCAAATCAAACTGAACACGAAAATCCAGGAAAGCATCAGACGGTCCCAAAGTGATGAGAAAGCACTCGTGTGCAGAAGATGCATCGGCTCTTTTTTAATCTTTATTAACTCATTATTATTTATCTTTTTTACTTTTTTACTGTGGACAGTAAAAAAAGATCTTTTTCACTCAATTGCTGACGCACTCAGAGTACCTTCCTCTTACCTCCCCTTTCTCGCGAGTGCGTCCACCCTCCGCACATTATTGCTCTTACTAAGAGAAGAGAGTGTACGCACGCGAGTTGAAGAAGGTGGGGGAGAGTGCGTACAGAATCTGGGTCTTGGATACAAGGACGGAAAAGGCTGAAAAGTCTGCAACTCCGTTCCGTAAATCGACGGCAAAGTCGGGGGGTTTGACGGTGAAGGTGGGCCCCATAGCTGTAATAAATCGCAAGCAAAAGATATGTTATTGTTGTTGGAGGAAGTGAAAACAGAGAGAGAAGCAGAACAGCAGTAACACTGCTAACGTTAACATGACGTTATTCACCTGAAACTGAACGTAATCTTATACAATGTCAGTGGTTTTGCCACGTGTTGGCTTCATACCCCTTCATCTCATTACATTTTTCTTATTAAAATTAAGAATAGAGTATAGATAATAATAAATCTTATTTTTCTAAAATGATGGTATTACCTCTGTCGATGCTAAATATAAATTTCCATTCTATACTCATATTTTTTTTATTATTCACAAATAAGCACATCTTAGATTAGTTTAAAATTTAATTAATTAAATTAATAATAGATTGATATATTAAATTAATAAAATTAATAGTACAAGAAATCAATTTTATATAATTTCATTAATTTTGCTAAAATTATTTATTGTTTTAAAAAATTTGTAAAAAGTTTTTATAATTTATATAAAAGTTTAAAATTAATTCCTCCATTTAATAGCATCAATAATTTGATGTGATAATTTTTAAACGTATAATACTTTATTTAAATCATTATATCATAAGGAGTAATTAAAAATTAACAAATATTACAAGCGATATTTGTCAATTAGATTAATTTAATTAATTTGTTGTCTATAATATTTATATATCAATACTTATATTAACATATTAGTAAATTTATTAAAATAATAATATTATTAATAACAGTTGAATATAATTATAAATTTTCGTATATGACAAAGATTTATTAAATTATCTATTTGTCCTGGTCGGTGGAAGCTACAAGTTGTAGCATCCCATAGGGCATTAATTGTTGAGAAGTGATGTGCGCAGAAGCAATTGCGGCCGCTTATAATTACCCACCTCTCTTTTTTCCCCTTTCTGAAATTCCTATGAACTTGACCGATGCCTAACTCCTACATTCATGCATGTCTAAATCTTACAGAGAGACAAAAGAGGGCTTGAAAAGAAGATAAAAGAGCATATCTTTGCGAGTCCTTAAAAGCCTCGAGGAGGGGTTATGTGTTTATTCGAGATAAGATCAATGAACGGAGGATTAGTAGGCGTGCAAGTGGAAGAGTGGAATGTCTTATTGTTCTTTTGCTTCAATCTTAGTTGTTTTCTTATCTTAAGGGATAGGGATGAATATATTGCATCTTTTTATGTTTATCGAGGATAAACTCATATGATAGTGATATTAATTAAGAGAAGATCGAGTTCGGATTTCTTTATCTATAAAACTGTTATATGATAAATATTGAAATTAAAATAATTGAAATATAATTAAAGAAGATGAAGAAATTAAAAGTTTGATCATAAATAATATTAAATAAAAATAAAAATAATTATTACCCAATTTTTTGTGATTAAATTTATTATAATAACTCAAATTAAAAACTAATTAATTCAAAAATTTTACGATTGAATTAATCCGAGATCTAATTTTTTAATCTTGATTTAAGTAAAGCCCCACGAGACTATTTAATGTGTTAGGCTTGTAAGTGCATATCACTAATTATCTTTATAGATAATCAAAGAATTAAATTTTTATATCAAAAAATGATTTTTACAGCTCAAAATTATTTTTTCATTTAAAATGTATTAATGTTAGTATTTAGTTAAACTCGGGTTAGATTAAAAAATGTGTTCAAGTTTGAGTTAGGTAAAATTTGAAATTTTAGATTTAATTCTAATTTTATTTTAATTTAATTTAGAGTTTAATTAGATATAATTAAATATATATTTTATTTTAAAAATTAAATTATTTTACCCCAATCAATTAGAATACTTCCGGTTCAAATTTCGAGTTTTAAGACCGAGCTAAATCAAACAAGTTTAGACCCATGTGCCATGTAATTTTTTTTTAATAAATAAAAAACAGAAGAGAGAGAAAGGAAGGGTTTCCAAAATCTAGAAAAGGTTGTCCCAATCCCAACCCATTGAAAATGATGACGGGAGAGAAGGTGTCTTCAGCCAACTTCTTCTTCTTCTTCTTCTCAGTACAAATCATGGCACATGCATGCCGATGGATGGGAACTTAACAATAATGGCCCAGGTGGTTTCCGTGCAATCGTAATTATTATATGTATATATCTTTGGACATGCAATTAACAAAAAGTACGTACGTAGCTTTGTAATTGTGTAGATATAGACCTTCCTTTGTTCTGCCTCTTTAACGTACTTTCTGCTGTCTCATGGTCCTCTACTACGTAGGTGGGAGGTTTAGCTTCTTGTTCATTAGATCTTTTACGAGTGTTCTTTACAAGAAACAAGCAAAAGGATCTTCGATTCGATCTTCTTCTTTCTTTGTAATGATCTTTATCAGGCCAGAAATAAAGAATGAAGGCAGACATGCAAACAAAGCAGGTTAATTCTATTTATGGAGCTTATTTTACAATCTTTTCAATTATTCAACTTATCTATTCGACTTGAACTTATCTTGAAGCTGTTGATTATAAAAAAAAAAAAACACTAATCAATGTAAATCAAAGCATTAATGAGCAATTTTAAGCTCAAATGATGTGATAGTCTTTAATATTAAGTTTTAACAATGTGATATCAATTTCTAATTGTTAAGATCATAAAGAAATATAATATAACTCCATTGTATAATTTCATTATTAGTGACTGTTTATAGTTATAACAATATCAACAACATTTTATTAAATACAAGGTTTTAAAAAGTTTAAAAATATGCAATTTAATATATATTTAATAGAAAGAGTATTTTATTAATTATTTATAATTAATCTTATTATATAAACTAAAATTTTATTTATATTATTTACAACAAAGTTGATGGTACTAAATGTAAAGTATTTTTAAAAGTAATATGACTATAGACCCACTCACCAAGAGAAACTAAGCTGGCCAACAAAAGAGAGAAGATGTTCATTAGGTGGCCAACATAATACTACTTTAGCAAATCATTAGGTAAATAAATCAAACTTAAATGAAAAATTTCCAAACTCAAATTGTGGATTACATACAATTGACCACTCATCCTTTAAATAAAATTTGTTTGTTATATTTAATACTAAATAAAATGCTTAAAATATATATTTTATTAAGATATTTATTTAGGAGGTGTTTGGTTGATAAATTTGGGACAGTATTATGATATCCAATTTTTAGGTATTGTTTCATACCCTTCAAGCATGAGAAGAATGTCAATCATTCCTGAGTGACGCTCTCTTAATCTTTTTTCTTATTTTTTATAATTAAATATAATTAATTAAATACAATTAATTACAGCATAATTAATTAATTAAAATATAAATAAAATATAATTAATTAAAAATTACAATATAATTAGTTAAAATAATAATATAATATAATTAATTAATTATATATTTTCTCTTGTTAACAATCAAATATTACTAATTAAAATATATTAAAATTTGATGTAAATAAAAAATTTAACAAACTTTTATTTTTCAATATTTTTAACAATTCAACCACAATTAATAGTAATAGTAATCGTTCATTCGTTCTAACTAACTATTATAATTATAATGGTTATATCTACTCTCATTTTTTACTATATTCATTTCCATTCCTATTACCATTACTCAATTTGAACCAAGCGCCCTCTTAATTTTAAGACTTTGAGTTAAATAGTCTAAAATCCTTTTTTATGAAACCATACCTTATTTTATATTTGTTTGATTATATTTTTTAAACAAATTATTCTCATTTAAATATTATTAAATTTATATCTTTACCAAGAAATTGCTTTTGGTGTTATCTATTTTTTAATCTTAAATTTATCTTTTTAAGTATTTATACACAAATAGGATGTTCTCATCTTATGCAGTTAGTCAAGAATGCATTTATGGGCGTGCTAATGATATAAGTTAGTGAGAAGTGGAAAGTAAAACAAGTTTTAGTTTGTGATTGAAAAGTGCTAACACAAAGGAAAACATGTTTTGAAAGTGGAAAGCATCGGGTAAAGCTTTTAGATGGAATAAATATAATATTCTCTTATCCATGTCCTTTTGTTCCTGTGCTGTCACGTGCGTCATCACCTCTCCTGAGTGATCACTTCCAAATTATTTATTTAAAAAATTTACGAATATTAGGATAAATAATTTATTATTATTATTGACCTTTAATTTGAATTATTTGTAATAATTACTATGCAATTAAATTGTTGTTTAATTATAAAAATTCAAATAAATGTAAACTCTAAAATAAATAGATGTTTATGAAAACGACAAAACTCCTTAAACCTCTGTCAGAAATATCTGCGACACAGTTCGAGTTCAATTATTACCGGGAATAGCCGGTGGTCGGTCGGTTTCTCGAAACCCTATGCTGGGCAGTGCCTCCACTGGAGAGATCGAGAGTGCATTAAGAGGAAGAGGGAGCTGGGGGGAGGAGAGAGGAGAGATTTTGTTGCTGAGTCTTTTGGGTTGGTGTGTGTTTGTGAGTTAGTGATGATGTGTGTGTCTGTCTCTGTGTTGCGTCTCTGTGAGGATGCGTGAAATGAGCAACCCTCCCATTCCCATAACATGAGCTCAAAAATTTCTCAGTCTCTTCACGTATCTCTGATAACCAGAGCCTCTCTGCCATAGTTGCAGATTCAGAAGATCATGATAGCCCTTCATTTCATCATCACAGCATCTCTTTCACTGTTCTCTTTCTTTACTTATCTCTATCCTCTTTAATTTCCCACTTCTTCTCACACCTTCTTTTTCATTTTCTTTGGCTCTCTTTTTCTTGTTCAGGACTGTACTTAGTGAAAATAGTCTTTTGTTTGTGTCTGTGTGGCTATGGCGGAGGGTTATGAGCCCTACCATGTCCCACAACAAAGTAGAAGAGATAAGCTAAGAGTTGTGGCTCAAAATCATCCTGAACTTCATGCTTGCGCGGGTTTACTACCTATCTACGATCCCTCCTTACTCTCTTCAGATTTGCTTGCGTGTGCGAACAACTCCCTCTCAGGTGTAACCGATTCTTGTAAAGCGAACCCGGCTTGTGTTGTTAAAGAGGAAGGTTCCAATTTGATGGCTTTTGCTGGTGGGATCGTGAATGCTTCTTCGTCTTCTTCTTCTGCTACTCATCACCAAACTTACTTGGATCCACGCTCCTCGTTGTCCATAAACCCTAGTTCAATTCAAGATATTAACAGTAACCCTTTTCTTTATACACCACATAGCCTTCATAGTCTCAGAGATTTTGACCACTCCTATAATAGTGGCAGTGAAGTGATATTGTTCAAACCAGAACCTTTGTCTTTGACCGCCCATGAATCTAATGCCACTGGACAAGGGTTGTCCTTATCTTTATCTTCTCACCATCCCCATCAAGTTAATCTTCCTTTAGAGCTTAATTTGCAAAGATATGGCTCTGCAATTTATGCTGATAAAATTAGCAGTGCTGGTGTGTGTATGGTTCCGGGGAGTGGTTCGACCTCGAACGAGGTATCAAGAAGCTCGGTCCCTCTTGGTCCATTTACGGGGTACGCTTCAATTTTGAAGGGATCGAGGTTTCTGAAGCCTGCACAACAGTTACTTGAAGAGCTTTGTGATGTCGGTCGGGGAATTTACGGCGAGAAAATCACAGTGGACGCTTCTCTAATGGATCCTCCCATTGAGTGTTTGAGCGCGAGTGAGACTGTCGATGATCAGACTAGCTGTGGCGATGGAAGTGAAAGTCGGAGAAAGAAATCGAGGCTTATTTCAATGTTAGACGAGGTATTCCTCCTTGTTCTATCAAGTTGGAGTTCTTTTAACGTACAATTCATGTTCTTTGAGTTCTTTAGATTCACGGTTCTAATTTTTACCTTCTTCTCTGCATAGAGTCGTCACTTCAGGTCTCTTCACCTCAAGATAAGTCATTTAGGCACTGGGGGAGCCATTAGTTGGGCCATCTTAAATGACTTAGTGATTATTTAATGAATTATCTGGGGCAGTCATTGCTTCCAAAACTGCGGATTGGTGGTTTTGCATGAACCAGTCATTGTATAATGCTTTTGAAATTTATATCATTCCTCAACTGCATAATAGTATTCTTGTTATTCGGGAGATAAGACCTAGATCATAGATAGCCTCGATGATCACCAAATCATCTTTTTGGAAAAGGTGATAGGAGGGAATATATGCACACGAATAGTGTTGTTATAAAGTGTCTGACAACCGTAGAAAGAGTTCAAATAGGTTACAAAGTCACCATTTTTTGGAGGTAATGTGCATAAAGTGATTAAAGGAATCCATTTGAAAAGATTTATACTCCGACAAAGCGAGTAATAGCAAGCACTATCGGATTCCAAACCTAAAGAGAAAACAGATGAGTAGATGACAAGGTGTCCGAACTTTTTCAAGGAGTGGCTCAAATTGAAGTAGGTTATGCTAACCAAACTAGCTATCAGTTTCTTCTGTGATTCTTACCTTTTTAAGGTTAAAAAGAGAAGAAGATAGAAGTTGTAGGTGCTATCATTCTTTCCATGTGCATTTTATGTAGTCATGATTAGAGCAATAAAACCAAATTTGAATGGTAGTTGAAGGTTGTAACAAATCCATGTTACCAACTTTTTTATGTGTAAAATCTCATCGATTTCTCATCAGAAAACCTTTTTACGTATAGATTGTGGATTGAGGATTATATATTTACTCTAGGGCTATTGAAATATCAAGTAAAGAATGGAATAGTTACCAGATTTTAGTTGAGTAGTTGGCAACATTTGCCATGTAATCCTGTCACGTCAAAAGGAGAAGAAACATAACTCTATACATTGCTTGTCAAACGTTTTGGTCATGTATATATAGTTTTGGTAGTTTGTTTCTTTTGAAATGTACTTGTCACCTTAATCAGGGGCTGAGCTTGTTCTTCATCGAGATTTATCTTGATTTTGTCGTGTTCTTCCTCTCTTCCTCCCTTATCTTTTTCTTCTCCTCCTTGGATAAAGCTCAAGGAAAATTTTGAACTTATTGGGTCCATGAATATGATTTTACTCTGTTGGGATTCGTTTTTTGTTTTTACCTTAGATTCATTTCTTTGGTTTACAAATTTAACACACCTGATTAATCACTTCTTATCTTATGCTTTAAGTACACAATGCCCCATATATATTAATTTCTGATCAAAGCCTATAATTTTGTGCTTTTAGTTGTTTCTAACCCTTGATGTTCATCATATATATATATATATATGTTTGTATGTATGAACCTCATTCGTGTGCCAGGTAGTTTCTGGACATCAATATAAATACTAAGTTTTAGAAAGTAAGATTAGAAGTTCTGGATGCATTTTTGGTTAAACTCCTTTATAGAGTGGTGACATGGATTGGGATTCAATTCTTTGCGAAATGTGGCAGCACGGTTAATCTTTTCTGGTTTGTGTAAATCACAATGGGATCTTTGGTGATTACTAGACTCCTCAAGGGGAAATATGCACAAGTCATGCATAGCCACGGATCTTACATATCTGCTTTTTAACATGAACATACTTATATTGTTTCTGCATTCGATGAGGTAACTAATGCCTTTACCGCTCTTTAATGGATAATCTGATGTAAGTTGTGTTGAATTAAATTGAAATTTACTTTGCCAAGTTGGTACTATTATTCTAACAACTAATCAACAAGGCCCGCCTTTCCAATCCCTACCACAACTTTGAAGAAGTACTTGTAGGAACCTTGCAGTGCTGTTTGAAACGAATATCTTCAGTCCCACTGTCTGGCTATTCAAAACTACTCACGTTGTTTGATTTTATTAGGTGTACCGGAGGTACAAGCAATATTATCAGCAGATGCAAGCGGTTGTGGCATCTTTTGAGTGTGTTGCTGGACTTGGCAATGCAGCTCCATATGCAAACTTGGCCTTGAAGGCCATGTCCAAACATTTCAGGTTATTGAAGAATGCTATAACCGATCAGCTTCAGTTCTCGTCGAACAAGGCGCATGGTCAACTTAGCCAGGGAAAAGAGGAAGCTGCAAGGTTTGCATGCACTGATAGAGGTATTTATAGCCAAAGACCTGTCCAGAGCGCAGTATTCATCGAGCACCAACCTGTTTGGCGACCTCAGAGGGGACTTCCTGAGCGTGCAGTAACGGTACTCAGGGCGTGGTTGTTTGAACACTTCTTGCATCCGTATGTATCAAAATTGATTCCCCTCCACTTTATAGTGGAAGTGGATTCTGCTTTGTCTTGTGTGGCATTTGAGACTATTAACAATTGATGATTATTTTTCCCTTTGTTTATTTCTGCCCCCCAAAAAAATGCAAAATTTTAATTACATTAATCTACTGAGTTTGATCAATTCATTAACACCATAACTTTTGCTTTTTGTTGCAGTTATCCTACAGACACAGACAAGTTAATGTTGGCCAAACAAACTGGCCTATCCCGGAGTCAGGTGACGAAATCTTCTTCAGTTTGCCATTCTTTGTGATTGATCTGAATCCAAGTTTTCCATTGGAAAACATTATTCCTTTCACCTAAATAAATTGATTATACTTATTCTTTTGGTAATGGTAAGTTATGATATTGAAGTTCTTGTTATGCAAGGGCAGATGTCTAGTACATGTCTCATGATGTGTGAATGTATTTGTTGAACAGGTATCTAATTGGTTCATCAATGCTAGAGTAAGACTGTGGAAACCCATGGTCGAAGAAATACACATGCTGGAAACCCGGCAAGCACAGAAGGTTTCTCAGAGGGAGGACAAACATATCAAAATCTCTAGTGATCAGATGGCAGTGTCCAATTCTCTTGCACCCGACAACCCTTCGACCTCCAGCCAAAGGGTTCAAGATGTACCAGCGAAGCGAACAAGAAATGAGCTTCCTAATATACCTGAAGGCGGTGGAGAACCACTGAACTTGTCTTATAACAGCTTGTCAAGTCATGCACAGATGGGAGGTGGCATGAGCATGGCAGGTTCAAGTACTGGTGTGTCCTTAACTCTTGGCCTTCACCAGAACAATGGGATGGGTTTTCCAGAGTCTTTTCAGATGAATGCTGCTCAACGTTTAGGCCTTGGCCTTGAAGCACAAAGTGAAGGGTACGTTCTGGGTGGTTTTGAAGCACAGAATCGCCATTTTGGAAGGGATGTGATTGGAGGGCAGCTTTTGCATGATTTTGTCGGCTGAAGATGAATCAGAAGCCGGCACTCAAACTAACGAAGTTGCTATTTAGACGTTTTTTTTCTTCTCATATATCCGATCAGAAAAAGAAGGTAATGTGATGTGTAACAAGGTTTTTCTTTTTTTCAATCAAATTGCAGTGTATATGATCTCACTTCGGAAGATTATGTGGGTCGTAGGAGAAAAAGATTGGTGTTATATTCTTCTGTAAATCTGTAATGTAAGTGCTAAGAAACGATACCTTTCGGATTCTGGTAAGTAAAAAAGCCAAAACTGGCTTGTAATGGTGCCATTTTTAGCTAATATTTAGAGCCTGGAGCATTTCAGGGTTCAACTATTAAATCCTTCCTCTTCGTGGAGGTTGTTTTCCTGTCAGGTTCGTAGCGAACCACCAGAAAAAACCTTTTACTTTCTCAAATTTAACATAAGCTTTTATACCCCGTTCAATCCAAGGACTGCTGATGGTTCTCAGCTTTCTTTGCAAGTCTATATTTGGGACGATGAACTTGAGCTCTTTCGGAAAATGTCAATCGTTTATGGTAATGACAAGTTTTCAAGGACTCACGGGGCCTGAGTTTGGACTAGGGTGCCCATCTTAGAACTGGTAACACTAGACTTCCAAAGATGATCGTGAATGGCTTCACCTTCAGAGCTCCAAATCCAGAGGTGCTTCGTTTCATATAACTAACAGACGTTGGCGTACTAAATATCAAAAACCAAATAGCTTATCAGGAGCAGTAACTCCGTCTTCCAACTACCAGCAAACTTCTGAATCTGAACAAGACAAGATTCTCTGTCAAATGTGTTGAATGTCCAATTTCTCATCTGTTAAGTTACGAAACTTACACTTGGAAACGTGGAATGCGTTTCCATGTCCTCCCGAGCCACGTGCTTGGAATTGAGAAGATAACCAGAAGCAAGAAAACGATGGAAGACGTGGGGTGCTTGACAAGTCTTTGTTACATTGGTATGTTTAGCGTGAGATACACGAGTAAGACGACATTGTTTTAAACGTTTTTAATCTTTAAAATCCTTGAAAAAAGTTATTAGTAATTGTTTAATTTTCTGAAAAAAATAAATAACAAATATGTATAATATGTAATATATATATATATATATATATATATATATATATGAATTAAATTAATAATTTATTATAATAATTAATATATGGATGAAACATGTGTAAATAGTTAGTCTCTTATTTTCT
>JANIJH010000004.1:62241225-62270622 GCA_024520975.1 Erythroxylum areolatum | reverse complement strand
TAAATAGTTAGTCACTTATTTTCTTAAAGAGAAGAGGAAAAATTAGGTAAATGGGAGATTTTTCTAATGGACTTTATGACAAATTGGGGAAAAGGAAAAGGAAACTTGAGAAAAAATTCCATTTCGTCCAAACCACGCAATTTAATTTATTTTTAATTAAAAATGGAGTCATGTTAAAATATATTAATATTAAATTGAATAATATTTAATTTTAGATTATTAAATTTTGTGATATATTCAAATTATACAATTTCTAAAATATTAACACTATCATTAGTAGCAAGTTTTAATATTGAAAAAAAGTATTAACATCAAGGATTAAAAAACCTAATTAATTCGGTATGTTCAACAGTAAAAATTTCGATATTTTTAAGTTTTTGGTTTAATTTATTTTAATAATTTTTGTTGATAAAGTTTTATAAATTTATTAATTAATGGGTCAATTTTTGTAAATTAATAAATTCTTATAAATTAAAATAAATAAATTAATTTTTAATTAAATTTTAAATTCTTCGATAAATAAGGAGAATCTCTTTCAATTATATTTAATATTTAACACAGTCTAATTGAATATTTTAAATATTAAATAGCTTGTCGTATTGGTTTAAATTCTGGTATAATTTTTAAAATATTGGTTAACAAAAACATTTTTTTAAATTATTCAACTAAATTATTTAAAAGTAATTGAAAATTTAAATATATAAAAATAAAATTTAAACATTGAAATGAGACTTGAAATATGATTATTTCTAGAAGTTCTCTCATTTTTTATAATTAATAATTATTTTGTGTCACATTTTTTAAGTGAATAATTATATAATGTAAACAACATCAAAGTAAACAACATCTAAGTACATAAGCATAAGGGTTTTATCTAGGGTTTTTCTCTACACCGACCAAGATTGAGTCTTTACAATTCATTTCCTAACAGTTAATGTCTTCTCTTAGATCGTTGAAATCCCATGCTCCAACCGCATTAAGTTCAGACCCAGAATCACAAATTGTGAGCTAAGACTCAAAATAGGGTTTTAACCCACAGAGACCTATTTGTGAAATAAAGCTCATGTCTATGGAGGCCAGAGTTGGTATGGTTGTTGAAGGAGGGCAGAGGGCTCTGAATTCTGCGGCGGCTCACGGCAGTGTCGTCGACGCCGGCGCTAGGAAATTCCGGCAACATCAGAACAGTAACATCAACCACAACAAGCAGCAGTCTTTTACCCAACAATCCCAGTTGGGGACCGTCCAGCAGCTTCTCGCCGGCGGCATTGCTGGCGCTTTTAGCAAGACTTGTACTGCTCCTTTGGCTCGTTTGACAATTCTCTTTCAGGTGCGTTTCTCGGCTCATGATTTGTTGTTTCGATGTGTTGTTTGGAAAGGATGCTGCTTTTCTAAATTTTCTTTTGTTGTTTTGGTGAGAATTTGATTTTGGCCTTTTCGGGTTGAGCACAACGTTTTGGGAATTTGGAGCCACTGTTATTTGATAATGTTAGAAATTATGGATTTTTTGTTGTTGGATTTTGATGAAAATCTATTTTTGCGTGGGATTAAGTAAAATTTTTTACCATACTTTTGGTGGCACAGCCGACCTTACCAGAGTAGGAAAGAAGAAACTAGAAAGAAATAACTATTTCTGTATTCCTCTTCTCTAATCTGTGCTGTTAAAGGAAATGGTTTATGATGAATGGTTTGTTTCTGCAAATAACATTTTCTGTCGGAAGTAAATTCATTGATTGAACAGAATTTGCTTTCTTCCAAGACTGTAGGATCAGTGATTGAATCTGTAAATTTCAAAGGTTGCTTTTTGAACATATCTGGCAAGATTTGTTAATTCTGCCGACAGCCTAACGTGTCAATTTATTAGGTTCAAGGTATGCACACTGATGTTGCAGCTTTAAGCAAGTGTACCATATGGCGTGAAGCTTGCCGTGTTGTTAATGAAGAAGGGTTTAGAGCATTCTGGAAAGGCAATCTGGTCACTATTGCTCATCGTCTTCCTTATTCTTCAGTTAGCTTTTATGCTTATGAACGCTACAAGAGTGTAAGCATCCAAGCTACTTCTTTAACTTTTGTATGGAACTGCTTTTAATTGACCTACTAGCTTGGTGCTTGCTAAATTGCTGTATTTGGTCCCGGCCAGTTGTTGCAATCAGCTCTTGGACATGAGAATCAGAGGGGAAATCCAACTGAAGATCTTGCGGTGCACTTTGTTGGTGGTGGTCTGGCAGGAATAACAGCTGCCTCTGCTTCATATCCCTTGGATCTTGTAAGGACACGGCTCGCAGCACAGGTAACTCCAGCATCCTTGGGTGAGCGAGAAACTGTCTTTTCTGGTACACGAGTATTCATGGATGCTTAGAGTGGGTGTTGTCTTTGGGGGTATAGTGGATGATGTGTTTGATGTGTGCTTACAGTGGGTGTTTTTTTGGGGGTATAGTGGGTGTTGCTTTTAGGTTGTCTGGCTTGTTGATGCCTACCTGCTACGGTTTCCTGTTTCAAGCTTTTTCCTGACTTAGTCAGGTTGGATTTTACAGAGAAATACATTGTATTATAGAGGTATCTGGCATGCCTTTAGTACAATATGCAGGGAGGAAGGATTTCTAGGTTTGTATAAAGGACTTGGAACAACACTACTGGTACGCTTCTCTTTTTCTTTTTTCCCCTGGCATCTTCCATGCTTCATTAATTAATATTCAGATGTATAAATGAACATGTATTGTTTTGCAGGGTGTTGGACCAAGTATCGCAATAAGCTTTTCTGTATACGAATCTCTCAGGTCACTTTGGCAGTCGCAAAGGTGAATACTTATCATGGATGATGAAGCAATATGGTCTACTATGTTGTTTTTACTACTTGTGCTATCAGCTTAAGTATCTGTCATTTGACTCAGGCCCAATGATCCTACTATTGTGGTCAGCCTTGCTTGTGGGAGTCTCTCGGGCATTGCATCATCAACAGGTAATTGACCCACGACTTGCCTCATATCATTGCTATATAACTCCTTTGTGTAGTTATTGTGCTAGTAAACTATTCATCAGGAAATTCTGTATATGTGATTTGTTGCTTGGTAGGTAGTTTCAGAGTGACTTCATTTCCTCTTGAGGAATGTTACCTGTAAGATATGTAAGTTAAACAGTTATCCTGAGTATGCATATAAATCATCCCTCTGTGATTTGCTTATTTAGGTGTGGTTATGAATGATAATCTAATTGTTCGGGGGACTGGTCTAGAAGTAAACATATTGTTAACAGCATGATGTGCTTTATCACGTGATACAGTTTTTCTTTCAGAAAAAAATAAACCGCTTCTGCAACAAATTGTTGAACTAAAAGCATATTTTTACTAAGAGATATATGTACTGGTTCTTAATCTGGAAGTTGATTACATGTTTTGTCTGTAGAGGAAGGGTTGATAAAGTGACTACTATCCTTTCTTCTGGGCAAAGAAATAGGTTATGCTTTCAGAGCTCCTTTTAATGGACCTTTTGCTGCTTCTATACTAACATTGGATACTTAGTGACCTTCTATTAGATGACTGTTCAATATTCTGTTAGGTTTCAGAGCTTATATATTCCTTTTTTTTTTTTAATTCTCATGGTTTCCATTCCATACCTTTTCACCGTAATTCGCAGCCATATTTCCTTTGGATCTTGTGAGGAGGAGAATGCAATTGGAAGGTGCTGGTGGTAGAGCACGTGTCTATACAACCGGATTGTATGGAACATTTGGGCACATTGTCCGAAGTGAAGGCCTGCGAGGATTGTATAGAGGGATTCTACCCGAGTACTGCAAGGTGGTTCCCAGTGTGGGAATTGTCTTCATGACATATGAGACATTGAAGATGCTTCTAGCTAACGTTTCTGCTAGTTGATAACTACACACAAATTTTTCATATTTGACAGTTGGCCGAAAGTAGCGTCTTTTGAAGTTAACGTATTCTAGCTTATAATATGAAGAGGAAGAAACACGAGTGAATTAGGAATCAGAGTTGCCATGATCGAAGATTGGTGGAGACGTTTTCTCAGGCTAGTAGAGAAGCTTGATGGTGATAAATTATTCGCCACTGCTGCTAAATTTTCATGTATAGATAGGTAGAACATTGTGATATTGACAAAAGTGTATCTCATTGCAGATGTAGGATTCATTGATGTTCATGTCATCAGAGAAATTTTGTTTCTGACAAAATGTTTATGCATTTGATGCATAGCATGTTCCGGTGGAAGCACCAACAGATTTGTTAATGGCAATTATCATTTGGTAGCGTTACAGTGATTTGAAGAGAATCTTTTTATAATTAACCAAAGAAGATGGTTCAGTCTTCTTGAAAAAGCAGTCAAGATCATATAACATTGTCTGTGTAAAGTAAAGCTACCTCGCCTATCAGTGGCTTGAGAAGAACAAAATCAAGGACGATTCTTAGGATAGAGCACCTTATCACCCTTTAGACTATATGCACCCTGGTCTCTACACGAGCCCTTTCCATGGAATAAATCTTGTTTACTTTAAGAACTCTTATAAATTCCTGTAATCATTCATACGATCATTAACATCTTTCCATAAGCTTTCTTTGTACTAATTGTCTTCTAACATCCTTTCTTTTCTGGTTATACGTACCATTGTAGTTCCTTCTACGATGTTTGATTATACTGGGTCAGGATCTGGTAATCTGCATCCTGAGGTTTACATTTTCCACTTCTGCTGGATCTAGTCCTCGGGATGCAGATTATCTCGTCCTCGCTGGCAGTGAGAAACTTTTAGTACCAACAATAATGAAGCTAACCAACTTGAGCTGTTCCTCTCTTCAGGTAGTAACTTATCTTATCATGATTCCAGGATTGCATCAGGTAGTTCATAGATCGTTATTGGTTTCTGTCAGGAATATGAAAGCTGAAGTTTCATGTCACTTCTCCTGGATTCTCAAGCAATGTTTATACGTCATTATGAATCTTCAGTTACTTGGAGGAGAGATTTTAAGGTTGCTGGAGTTGCTGTTGTTCTCAAAATATCTTGTTACAGTTGCTGTTATGTTGCTTTTGAATCCGTTATTTCAATTGTGATCGTATTGTCCGTAATTATCATAACAGATTGCAATGTTGTTTTAAACCGTTGAGACTTGTAATATCCCCATCAATTGGAAATAATTTTTCTACCAATTAAGAGCATACTTTTTAAACCTTTTTTAACCTTTTCAAATTTTACATTCAAAGAAACTTTTTTTTTTATAGTTTTTTTATTAACTATGAGAAATTAAGCCCTCTACACTTAGAGTAATCCCGAACTAATCAAAGAGACTTTACCATTGTTTTATGTAACTTTTGAATCAACTAGATTTTGAGGGTAGTAACGTTCTCTCTCTCACACCATTCAACTAAATGTTTACGAAATTTTCAAAGTCACTTTTATTTGTAAAGGGGTACAGTTTCTGATAGACTTGATTGCCTGGAAGATGATAAGAAAGATGCTTTCCTGATAGTTGGGAAATCTGGCCTTTGACAGGCTTTCTTGAAAACTTAAAACCTGCCACTCGAGCTTCTGAAATCAATCATAGCATCTCAAGAATCATCAAGCTGTTAAGATTCAGAAATTAACTCAGAAAATTTCAAACAGTGGATTCCATTAAACCATTACATACAAGCTTATAGGCTCAATGAATATCAACCATTTCCAGTGAGCTACCAAAATCCTTTTAAACTACAAGCTAAGATAGTCCACAATGTCACTGACCAGTCCAATCTAGGTTTCTGTACAAGAAGAAAGATGGAGGAATCATCTTTATCAGAATCCCATTCCTAAGCTTCAAAATCATTCATGAAGCATTTTCCAAGCAAGAAAAACCTCAGCTTTCGTGCCCCCCTAATCTGAAAATCCTGTAAAGTATCAGTTTTTAAATGCCACAACCAATTCTAACTTTCAAGATCAAATCTTTTCTTTTGAAGGCCAATAAATTAGAAGAGCCTCTGTTCACCCAGACCTCATCAAGAAGACGCTGAGTTCTTGGCCCGAACACACATCAGGGTTAATCAAATGAAAGGACTCTGAATCAGCACTGCCCACCACATGCTCATAGTTGGCTCTCATGTACATTATCTCCTCCGTTTCCGACGAACCAAGACCAGCCGGAATAACTCCTGCACAGATGGTCATCGACTGCATGGTCTTTAACATCAAACGGTTCTGATCACTAGCTTTTCTTCTCCAAGCGAATCCAACTCTCTTCCCATTACAATGCATGGTCCACACAGGTACGGACCGGAGCGAGCACGAACCTAACTCGGACCGGTCGCATTCCAGAGCAAGCCGCACGAGCCCGCATTGCATTTCTTTGACGAGTTGCTGAGTTGGGATGGCGAGTTCAAGGAGGAGGAGTGGTTTCGT
Organism: Erythroxylum areolatum; assembly: GCA_024520975.1. Taxonomy (NCBI): domain Eukaryota; kingdom Viridiplantae; phylum Streptophyta; class Magnoliopsida; order Malpighiales; family Erythroxylaceae; genus Erythroxylum; species Erythroxylum areolatum. The sequence continues at coordinate 62,264,250 of JANIJH010000004.1, read as the reverse complement.
CGAGAGACGGTCGTGTTGTATGCAGAACCAAACGTGACCACGACGAGTGCCAAAAATGGTCCCGATCACCATTGTTTTTGAGGGTCGAGGAGGGTTTGAATTAGTGGCGGCGACCAGGTTGGTGGTTGCTGTTGTCGATGATTCAGTGGAGTTGGAGTCTTGGTCTTGGTCTTGGTCCTTGAGTTCTTGGTCGGAGAGATCATCTCGGAGGGAGGTACTAAGTCGTTTCTTTGGAGCTACGGCGGAGACCGTGGTGGTGTTGCTGGTTGGAAAGAAACAGGGGAGGAGGAATCGACGGAGGGCGTCAACTTTAGTCATGGAGTCTTTTGGTTTGTTTTCTCGGAGAAAGTTAAGGTTGGTTTCTTGGGAAAACAAGGAATTGGCTTCAGTGGACGAGAGGTTATGTGTGTTCCGTGTGTGTTCTCACGAAGAAGAGCTCGGTAATCTGTATATATACATACAGAGGGAGGGCGGGAAGTATATAGCCGTTGGGAAATGGCCTGAATTGGAAGGTTCATGTCCCTCTTATGAGATGTCACGTGGTGTAATGGGTTTTAAGCATTCTAAATTCGAAAACTATGTGTGTAGGAATTCGCAGCATCTCTGATAGGTAGGACGAAGTAGGCTAAAACCAGATGAGCACTGCTATGTTCTGCTCAAGTATCCTGAACATGCTCTGTGAGAAAGTTCTGCTTTCTGTTTCAGTTTCTTTCTGCAGTATCATACAGGGAATTCCAAGAAGCTGGTTCAAGAACCAACCTTGCCACTCTTCTGAATTGCATCTTTGTTCCTACCATTGAAACAAAAAGTTGTCTTCTGCTCGATCCATCAGAAAACATGTTAAGGGTGTTCAGTTGTTGAGGGGAGGGATTGAGAGATCCTCAGGGTTCCTGGAAATTTTCCTTTTTTTCTTATTTTCTCCACAATGGAAGTGTATTCTAACATTCTCATAAAACATTGCTGAGCTGAGAAATGGAAACTACAGAAATTATTTGTTACATATAACAACATCCCTAACCATAATTTAGATAAATTATGCAGAAGTCGCAATAACCCTCTGCGAGTTGCCTATAACATGCAGGCATAAAGAATTTCCAACTTCCAGAATGATGCTCCATGATTATTCTACAACATTTAGTATAGCTAGCTACCATCTCTTCAATGTAAAGGGTACATCACTATTGCACCCCACTCCATCTAGCCCAGTCGACAAACTGCATTCCGGCATAAACATTGTTCGCAAATCGGACACCAACTGTGAATGCCAGAGCAACTGGTGGAAACTGCTTTGCCAATGGCGATGCTTCTACTATCCTCTCTAGTCCATTAATAATTTGGTAACGGGTGTTTGATGAAAACCCTAGAAAAACACCTGCTCAAGTCGGCAGTCAGGAGAACCGGTTAATAGAATAAATAGCATAAACATCTGTTGATATTTTCACGGAAGGTAACCCTAAAAAGCAAGTAAGAACTCAGAGAACTACCATATCATGAATTAAGGGGAAGAAGAGACGTGAAAAAGACTTAGCTCAACCATATAGGAGACAAGCATAATGTGGGATAGTCATGGTACTGAACAAAGTTAAGAACTCAGTCAGAACTGTCTTGAATTGGTATGTGATGCCAATCTCACTAATCCGGGCTTCTATATTAATTAGACCAAGCTTAGCACTACAGATCTAGAGACCATTTAACTTTAGAATACCAGAGGAAAGCTAAAATCAAACTTGTGGAGAAGTATCTGCACCTCTAAACAGGAACTTTAATGTAATTTGTAACAGCTAAAAGAAAACAAAGTTCCATGGGAATCGAACTTGATAACTTATGATCAATGTAAAACCGAAAGTATACCCCAAAGAGCTGCAGTTTTCACTAGAGGCGGCACTGGTATGTCATGTTCCGATTTCCTTATGTTCCTGGTGCACAGAAATTAAAAGATAATCAAAGATTCACTTCAAGAAATCCCAAGGAGTTCATTAGCTCTAAAACCACCATTAAATTGCCAAGAACATAATTAGCTCATACGAAAGTGTCCTTATCTGGAGAAAACATACCTCTTGACATTCATAATAAGATTTGCAATGCCTTGGCCAATTATACCACATCCAAACCCAACCGATCCATACAGGACACCCTAGAAATAGAAGGTATAAGTAAATCTTAACAAATCCATGACAGTTTTCAATATAACCCACATAAACATGAAAATATACCTTGTAGAAATATGTGGCAATTCTCTGCTTAACTGAGAATCTACATCCTGGCCTTTCAGCTTCAAATACACTGCATCAAGTATTCCCTTCTAAGATACATTATCTTAAGATTGTGAAATTTAAAGTAAAGTTTGTTCATTACAGAAAAATCAAAATGGTCAATGTAATAACCGACCTACTAGGAAGAGCTCCGTAAGACTGCTGCAGTTGTCCAAGGAATCCTTTAGATATAGATGGTTGCCCGATGCGAGCATAAGGTGCCAACATGCCAACCAATGCAATGTTAACCACAACCCCGACCAAAAGATCGGCTGCAAACAGTTCAAATTCTGCCCAGAAGTCTTTGCCTCTCTTTTGAACTTCCGCAAATGTAGCACAGCAAGTATCAATAACTATCTGCATTTTAGCACATTTCTATGTTTACTTCCATATGACCACATCTTACTTCATAGTAGCTTATAAACCTCAAAATCCTCATTTCTTAAACTTGATCACTATCATGGTGGAAATGTGCTATCTTGTAATTTTAAGTTGGCCAACTTTGAACAATGCAATTGAAAACATGGTAAAGGCAGAATCTCCACAATGAAGGGGCACGCAAAGAGGAAAAGGTAAAGCATTAACAAACCTCTGTTCCAACTTTGAAAAGGAAGGATGGATCAGCCAACATTCTGTTTCGAAGCATGGAGCATGACTTCATTGCAAAACCCAAAAGCCGACCTGATCCCTACATTGAGTAAAGAAATGAACCACAGGGTCTACTAAATAGAGTCCATGATTTTCCAGCTAACCCTTCTTCGATTGGCATGATAAGAACATGAAATCACCAATAGTACCTGCAAGTCCAAGTATCTAAGAAGCAGCAGTTTCCGTATTCCCATTGTCTTAGCAGCTTCTAACATATCAGAAGGAAGAGTAGCTCCTCTAGCCTCCGTCTCTCTAATCACCTCTTCATAGTTCATGATAGGCCCAAACTCCTCCTCTTCATGGTCCTCCCCTTCACTGCCGTCTCCATCACCTCCGCCGCCGCCGCCTCCACCACCGGAAAATTTACCATTTCCTCCTCTACCATCAAATATGTCCCCATCATTGCCAATGCCATCAATATCGGTTTTCACTTCACTTCCAATATCCGTAAATGGACAACCTTGGCCCGCGACATTATCAGTTACCGGGTTCTTGACCTCTGCGTTTTTGGCTACACCTGTTTGCGAGTCAGCTTGTGGCTGCAACATGTTCAAAACCAAAAGCCTCTTTTTCCCAACAGAGACACTCGTACTCCTACTCCTAACCTCCTTCACTAAGTTCCTGTATGTGACGCCGTTGCTTATTACCAATTTCTGACATCCCATGCTCCCCAAAACCACATCTTCTCGCAAGTTCACAGCTTTTGACAACCCAAAACTCGAAGCACAACCTACCATCCTTTGAAGATCTCGAAAAATATCTTAAACAGAGAAGATTGGACAAATGGGCAAGCTTTTTCCACCAAGAAAAGCACAAAAAAGACACCAAGTAACTAATCTAAATACAAACTTTTCACTCCAGAGCCCATCTTGATGTGAATAAACAGAAGTAAATGAAACAGAGAAGCAATGAAAATGAGAGAATGTATACTACCGTGTTTGAACCAAGAAAGTGCTGAGGTCAGGTTGGAGTTGGGTTTTGGCTCTTTTAAAGGTCAGGTGGCGGATGGATAACGACGGCCGACGCGGAGAATCGACGGTGACAGAGCAGCAATGAGAAGAGACTTTAAAATCTTGAGTCTTTGTGGTCTCACTCGGGCGGGCAATCACTTATTCTGTTGTTGCACGTGTTGGAAGATGTGTGGGAATCTTTAGGGTAAAAGATTGGTGTTGGTGAGTGATATATAAATTTTGTTCTTTTATGACTTTAATTAGATTTGGATGTATGAAAAATCAGATATTCAAGATATTAATGTTATATATATATATATATATTCTTCGCTGTCCAGTTAAAATCTTACTGAATAGTGAAATTTGAGGAGGTCTAATAATATATAATCGTACCTTTATTTAATAAGAAAATTGTTTATGATAAACCCACGTATAATACATTATGATGGTAATATAAAATTATAAATAAATGTGCATATAAATTAAAAAGAAGTATTACAAATAATTAAATACAAAAATGCAAACGATACAAGAGTACAAATAAATAATAAGGAGAAATAAGAAAAGGGTAAAAAAAATACAAAATAACGTACAAACAAAATATGGGAATGATATATATATACTGGATGTGTGTAAATCAATTATTCAAGATATTAATGTTATACATACATACTTTACAAAGATAAATTGTCAAAGTCATATTATAACTTTAATCACATTATTTTTAAAAAATATTTTATGAACTAACCATTTATGATATTATTAATCTCTAACACTCATATTTTTTTTAATTAGTTGTAAGATTATTATTTAAATATTAAATTATTTACATTATAGATAAAGGTTTTAACAACTTGCAACCAATTCAAACAAATCTAAAATAATTCATGAAATAATGGTTTAAGATTAAATGATAGTAACAATCTCTATAATCTTATTAATTTTTTGAATTAATGATTATTTAAACCTCAATATTTAGTGTTATTGAATTGTTTATATTATAAATTAAGGGTTTAATTACTGCAACAATAATCCAGTACAAGTCTCGCTAATAGGTGAGGTATGGAAAGGTTAAGTAGTATACAACCTTATATTTAAGTAATAAAAATGTTGTTTTTAATAGGCCTTCATAAAAATAAAAAAAAACTATTGTATTATAAATAAAGGGTTTAATTATGCACGAGGTAAAAAAAAGTTAACGTACTAAGTACACAAGATCTCTGCTTTGTAGGAGTTCGGGAAGTGTGAGCCTAAGAGGCACATGTGCCCAAAAACTTTGTTTGAGCCCCTCAAATCTTCTGTTTCATTTACTCTGTCATAACTCGATCTCATTTCATCTCAATTATCCATTTATGTGAGTCCTACAAAAATGGATAGTTGAGATAAAATGAGACAGAATAAATAGAACAGAGGGTCATGTCCCTTGTTTGAGGCATGGACCACTCATGTATAACAAAGAAGACATAAAATTGAACATTGGATTTATTTTTTTCAATTATATTTGAGGCATTCTTAAACATTATGAATTCAAAGCAACATCGTTGTAATTATTATGTCTAATTTTATCTAAGCAGCCCAACCTTGTTTTCTTAATGGAAACAAAAGCCCAATGGCATTAGTTGAATTGAATACAACGGAGCTTAGGTTTTGAGGGTCTCTTTGTCGTGCCACCCCGGGGCCTGAGCGGTGGTCTGGCGTTATTATGGCGGGAGAAGAATATGTGCTCGCTCTTGGGCTATGATACTACCTACATTGATGTTACAGTCCACATGCAAGGCTTGCCAGAGTTCCGATTCACTGGTTTTTATGGCTACCTTGAACATAGTAGACTGTCTGCCTCTTGGGACCTTTTACGTCTGCTGGCTACTAAATCGCAACTTCCCTGGACTGTACAGGGGGACTTTAATGATCTTTTGAGTTTTGATGAAAAAACTGGTCCATATGGCCAACTGCCTTGGATGATTGAAGGTTTTCGCCACGCGGTGGAGGATTGTCGTTTGATGGATGCTGGTTTTACTGGTCATAAGTTCACTTGGGAAAGGGGTCGAAATACAACTGACTGGGTTGCTGAACGGCTAGATAGAGCTTTCGGGACATCGCCTTGGTTTGCTATGTTTCCGAACTGTGTGTATTATCATATGGAGACTGCCATTAGCGACCACTCTGCACTTCATATTAAACTAAATGTGGAACTCATCCGTTTTCATCCCAAGACCTTTCGTTTCGAAAATGCATCGTTGTTGGAGACGGATGTTTTTGATACTATTCAGCACTCGTGGTGTCGGGTGGAGGGGGCGAGTCTGATAGAGAAGATGACCACTGTTGCTGCCATGCTCGTCAAGTGGGGGGAGCAAAAACGACACGCTTTCAGTACTAAGTTACGCTTGGCCAAACAGCAAATGCAGAGATTCCGCGTCGGCTTGGATCCTGCCTCACGGGAGGCTTTTACCCAGGCACGACATGAGTATCACACTGTGCTTTTACAGCAGGAGCAGTATTGGCGTCAACGGTTAAAACAATTATGGCTCCAATTAGGTGATCAAAACACTAAATTTTTCCACAGCTCTGCCTCGGCACGCAGAAGAAAGAATCTTTTTAAGCAATTGAAGGGCGCAGATGGTACATGGTGTACATGGGAAGCTGGCCTCGAGGAGTCCATCTGTTCTTATTTTCATCAGTTATTTGCTTCTGACCAGGGGAATATGGATTTTGTTCTGAGATGCGTCCATCCGAAATTAACTGATGAGCAAAATCAGTTCCTGACCAGACCTTTTACAGAGGATGAGGTTCGCACAGCTCTTTTTAGTATGCACCCTGATAAGGCGCCGGGTCCTGATGATTTTAACCCCGCCTTTTATCAAAAGTTTTGGAGTGTCGTTGGTCCTGATGTTACTAATGCTTGTTTAGCTGCTCTGAATGATAATGCGGCATTGTCGGGATTGAATAAAACCAATGTTGTGCTCATCCCAAAACACTCTGCTCCAGAGTATGTTTCTGATTTGCGGCCAATCTCCCTAATCAACGTCATCGACAAGATTGTTTGTAAGGCTTTGGCAACCAGAATGAAAGCCTCTTTGATTCTGACTGTGTCTGAAAATCAAAGCGCATTTGTATCGGGACGACTGATCACTAATAATGCAATGTTGGGATTTGAAACCATGCATTGACTGAAGGGGCGCAACAGGGGTAAGGCTGCTTTTGTTGCTCTGAAAACCGACATGAGTAAGGCATATGACCGTATTGAGTGGGGTTTTTTGGAGAAAATGATGCTTAAACTGGGCTACTGCACTACTTGGGTGGAAAAAAACATGCGCGCAGTCACCACAGTTTCCTACAATTTCTACCACGATGGCCAACTATTAGGGCCGGTGGTTCCTCAACGGGGGTTACGCCAAGGCGACCCCTTGTCACCGTATCTATTTATCTTGTGTTATGAGACTCTAACAGCAATGCTCAATTTTTTTTTAGGATACAGGTCAACTGCATGGCTGCAAAATTGCCAGAAACGCCCCTCCAATCAGTCACTTGTTCTTTGCCGACGTGCTCTGTTTTTCTTCAGAGCTTCTTTCAGGGAGGCGGAAGTGCTTCAGTCTTGCTTGGACATGTACCAGAGGGCTTCGGGCCAGCGGGTAAACCTATCCAAGTCGGAGATGGTTTTTTCCCGCAGCACTCCCCAAGTAGTGAAAGATGCCATTCTACCACTGTTGCAGATCCGGGAAGTTTCAGGTTTCTCCAAGTACTTGGGCCTTTTGGCAGTCATTGGCAAATCCAAGAAGGAGGTTTTTCAATTTGTCATGGACAAGGTATGGAGACGCTTACAAGGTTGGTGACATAAGCTATTAAGTCCAGCTGGGAAAGAAATCTTGCTAAAAACAGTCATCCAAGCTATCCCGAATTACTTAATGCAACTGTTCCTTCTGCCCATAGGTACGCTTGATAAAATTGAGAAACTAATGAATCGCTTTTGGTGGCAACATTCTGACTCCACAGCTCCAGCTCTTCATTGGTCCTCTTGGGACAATATGACTCAGCCGAAACACCAGGGTGGCTTAGGATTTCGGAGGCTTCGGGACTTTAATTTAGCCTTAGCGGCGAAACAGGGGTGGAGGTTTCTTAGTCGGCCTTCTTCATTGGTGACCCGCATTTATAAGGCTCGCTACTTTCCTAACTGTAGCTTCCTAGACGCTACAACTGGATCGCATCCCAGTTGTATGTGGCGAAGTTTCATTTAGGCACAAGACATCCTCCGCGCCGGTAGCTTATATAGAGTCGGTTGGGGCACTGAGATCTCAGTTTTTGGTGATCCATAGATCCCCTCTCTCCTTGGTTTCCGACTTCCCTCAACAAACGCTGCAGGCCGGGAGCACCTCACTATTGCCGACCTTCGCAGTGAGACTGGATGGCAGTGGGACTTGGCGAAGCTTGATTTGTTCCTGTCTACAGAGGAGGCTGCTGCTGTAAAAAAAAACCCTTGCTTCAGACATGATTGGGAAGACGTTTGGACTTGGTTGAACGATAACAGTGGGCTCTATACTGTTAAAAGTGGCTATCGGTTGCTGATGGGAAGACTTCATGTTCCTCCGTCTTTATTGACTCTTCCATGACAATGGTTATGGCGGTTAGACTTACCCAAGAAGATTCTCAACTTTTTATGACGTTGCCTTCATGGTTTTTTGCCGGTGCAAGAAAGGTTGCGTTCTCGACGTCTTGACATTGATGAGGTATGTCCCTTAAGTCGCCAACAAGCCGAAACCATCTGCCATATCTTTTTTGATTGTGTATCAGCCAGGGCCGTCTGGTGTAGGAGTGGCTTGCCGGTCTGGGTTACTGTCCAGTCTCTCCCCCAATGGCTGCAAGGCGTTCTGCAGTTTTGGACAATGGAGCAGCAGCAGCGCGGTGTGGCCATCACGTGGGAGATTTGGCACTCCATAAACACATTTATCTGGCACCAGCGTCGTCCCTCTGCTGCCACAATCTGTACAGGTGCAGCCCGTCTTGTTTCTGAGTGGAAGATCGCAATGGCGGCACGGCAAGTTGGTGTTCTCCCTTCCACCGAGTCATCCCCCTTGAAATGGGTGCTGCCCCTTGAAGGTACTCTGAAGTTAAATGTGGATTCCATGTTTCAACATTCTTCTGGTGTCGCAGGGGCGGGAAGGATCCTCCGCGACCACCTGGGCTGCTGTGTGGGTGGTGATATGTGCAATAGTGGAGTGGCTGCCAACTCAGTTATTGCCGAAGCCATAGGGTTGAGGGAGGCGCTTAACTGGTTGAAGGGAGCGTTTAGCGACAGCCGGATTGACGTTGAAGTAGATTGCCTGGAATTGGTTGCAGCAATTCGAGGAACACATTATGGCTCCTATCTTGGTGGTCTGGTTTCCAACATAAAAAGCTTATTCGATCAATTTCGATCTATAGCTATTTCTCATGTTAAGAGGTTAGCGAATCAAGTTGCCCATAGGTTAGCCTCGGCATCTGGTTCTCTTTCTGGCTCTCACTGGTGGGATTCTGTTCCCCCAGCCTTCCTTTCTGGTGTAATGACGTTGGATCTCGTTTAATACTATCCATTACTATTAAAAAAAAAAGATATTAAAAGTTGATTTTACACATTATCAGATTATTTTTAATTCTTAAACATTATCAATAGCTTTCTTATAATTTTAGTTTTATAATACTCATTTTCTCTATCGTCAATTTTCATTAAAAACTTTAAAATAATATCGTTTTTTATACGTAATACTACACAATGTCGTTTTAATGTTCATAGTTAAAATTTGTAACAGAAGTTGACAATATGGAAACAATTACTTTAAAATTGAAATTATAAGAGGTATTAATAATTTTTAAAAATTAACAAGTAAATTGATAATTTATCAAATTTACCCTACAAGTTTCTTGTCCAAATGCAAGTGGGCAAGTTGTTCCAAGTTGCATCCAGATGGGAAGAAGCTCGTGCATGTTTCAGGGATTGCGACTGTTTTGTTCTCTTTTGACTCAATTAGTGGCCCATGTTCGTCTCTTATCAGTCACAACAAACAATTTGGAAAAGCTTACATTTCCAAATTTGATGATAACTCACATTAGTTTAATCTTCTTTAGTGACTGCAAAAGAAAAACCAAAGCTTTAAGGTAGTGTTTGCCTGATGTTGCTTATACTCCTGAAGGCCTGGATCCAGTGTAGGACTCCTGTTTCCTCCACTTACAGAGAGGAACAAGTTCCGAGCCATTGAAGTTGCAGAAAAAGAATCGAAAGGAGAAAATGAGCACTTGGGAAACATTGCTTTCAGGAATTTGGTTTGATGTATATGAAGTGACAAAAGAATGAATGATTCTTAACTCATGAAAATGGAGTTTCCAGGAATTGGATTCTTGACCTGGAGCAGAAACAAGAACTTGCTTCCCTGTGCATGTACTTTCTTTGAGAATTTAATTGAAAACAGATCAGACTTGCTTAAGTGTCTCTCTCACGTGCCTTGAAAAATAAGCTCAATCAATTAAAAGTTTCTCCACCGTCAGTTTATGCATTTAATCATCTGAAATAAACTAGCTTCAATCTCAGAAGATGAAACAGACACTTCTAATCTTCCTTCAAACAGTGGAAGCACACAAAAACATACAGCAAATCATCAAGAAACAAGAATAGTAGAATACATTCATGGTTTGATCCATCTTCACGTCTGTTTTTCTTTTTTTCACTTTGCTCAGCATTCTTTAAATCACAGAATTGACAATTTTACATACTGCTCCCCTAATACACAGGTTGAACTTGAAATCATCCCAATCCCCAGTAGTAAAAAGAATAGCTGTACAAAGAAATAATTTTACACCGAGTAGCTACGTAAATCATAAAAAATCTGTGATTCCTATGGTGGCAATTGCTGATCCTCGCACTTCAGAAGTGCCATCCTTTGGGACTGTGACTGTCCTTGCCTACTATTAAGGATATCAATGTACTTTCGAAGCCTATACCGGTCTGAATTCGTGAGAGAAAACGGTGGGTTCATAATAAGAGACGGCGCTTCCACCAAAAGGAAATATAACAAACGTACTGCTCTTGAATATAACAAAGCTGCATAATCCATATCACCCATAAGCTCCTCAACCTGTCAAGCCATGAATAAAACAATTATCTGTCACAGTTAATAATCCACAGCACAGACTCCGATGCTTCATAACAGATACGCCCTTGTCTGAGAAATCACCAATTGCTGACATTTAGCTAATATATCTCTGAATATTTCACAACCCAATTATCGCTAAAATGATACTCACATTATAGTTCCCATAGAGTAAATGAAACATGTCAAAACCCGCAATAACACCAATGATAATAACGATAAGGCCAAGTCATCTCAAAAGGTATTAGTTAATCCGACACATACTGTTACATTTATCTCCTTTCAACTTATTGCTAAATGCAAACTCCTAGAAAAGCTACAGACTGTCCAAAATTTGCACTAGCACTTACTTAATCTGAACTAGAGAAAGTAGCATACGAAGTTTTATTACATTTACCTTCACATTATGATGTAAGACAGATGATGCCTACTAAAAAATGCATTGAACTTTAATCAAGGAATACCCTACTTATCAAGTTCAAAATAAGATGGACATGCTTAATTTTCTTTGCCATAACTAAACTGAATGTTAGAGAACTCACCCCTCCATGCCTTCCAAGAGCCAGGGCGGATTGAAATATTACCTCCATTGCATCAGGCATTTCTGTGCCTCCTGCAATGCCAACAAAAATATAGAGTCCTCTCGGTACATAATGCAAATATGACATCTCTGTGCGTCATTCATCAAGAATGCATGCTTAGCTGAACCTCTTGACCACTACTCACAAATGACATGAAAGACATGGATGAACAGAACCTCTAAACTCATGGAGTTAAATCAAATACCAAAGCCATACCAGGTTCTATAACTTTAGAAAGTTCCTCAGCATGCTCCACTTCCCTTAAAAATTCCCTCTCTATCTGACCTGATACATTTTCTGGCCCAGGAAAATTGCAATCTTCAGCATCCGGAGAACCAAGCTTCTTGCTGCTGCTTTTCCTCGAATTTGTGTTTGCTTGACTTGGACTTCCTTCAATAGCTGAGACAGCCTGAGTATGGCAAATATCCAGAGCTTGCTTCCAAATTGCAAGAATAACAAGTTGGATTGAGAATGCTTCCAGTTGCCTACCTTCCTTAATCTGTTTCAAGGAAAATGACAATGTAATAAAATAAGATTGCAACAATGACATTTACTTTGATAGAACAGTTATTAGCAGAACAAGTCATGAGTTTTTTACGTAGAGATCATTAGCACTCCACATGTAGCAATTCTATTTGTGTCCGTCAGAATTTTAGGTGGTAATTAAGAGGAGACAAATGTTAAAGGCTACTATTTTAGTGTCAAACATGAACTTATTTATGGTTTCAAGAAGCTTGAAAAAGAGACCAATTAGATCATGCTCTCAAAACTTCTGATAATGAAGCACAGAAGAAATTCAACAATATTGAATAAGACAACACAAACTGAAATGCTTGAGTTACAGCATGAATTTATTAACCACTTCAGAGATGTGCTATCTAGGCATTACAGTAAGTAATAAATTTAAACTTCCAAAATAATGGTCTGGATCAAAATCTAAATAGTCTGGTTTGACTGCACAAGCAGGAAAATAATGACTAACCTTTTCATGCACTAATTCTGAGATGGCAGATGCAGACTGCTGCAGTGATCTAAGCCTAGTCATGTCGTCAGTTGATGGCTGCTCGAAAGCATCTCCTATATCCATGGACCCTTGAGAAGTTCCAGGAGCAGAGCTGGGACTTTCCAAGCTTCCAGTATGAAAAATATTACTGTTTGGAACCCCAACTATTGGCATGGGGGCACTTGGCGTATTATTTATATTCATGGATGCCTGAGGAAGACTCTCTGATTTGACGGGTACATGACTTGGTTTCGAAGGACTTGCGGAAGAAGTTGAAACTTCCAGAGGTGGTCCAGAAACAAGAACATAATCTTGATCTATCCATTCCAATGAATCCATGACTGCAAAATCAATGTCAAAAAATAAGGGAATACACAAAATCCAGATATGCCTTGGCGAGAAATATAATCCAGCACTAAAACAAAAGTAAATGGTGCACTTCTTAATACCTCTTGATCGAAGATTCACCGACCTTTGGTCCATGGACTTTGAAAGTTCACTTAAGCTTTCACTAGGAAGTTTATTCATACCAGGTCTATAATTAGTGTTGTTTGAATTACATTTAGTACTAGGATGTTCGGAAATAAAATTTGCATCAGTCATAGCATAAGATGTTGTTTCCCTCACACCAATTCCTGTACCAGGAGAAAATCCATAAGTGCATTTCACTTCAGGGCTCTTCTTAGAAAAGGAAGGGCTACACTCAGGACCACTAGAATCATCATCCAAAAGGAAAGGCAGATTATCCTCCTGGGACTTATCATCCACAGGATTGGTCTCGGACAAAGGAAAACCATCCATGGATCTTGAAGACCTCTTACCCCTGGATAACCAATATCCTTTCAGAACCTCATAAGAAAGATAGATTAAGACAATAAAATTGAACATTTCATCACATCAACCTGATAGAATCCTCCAGATTTCTCTGAGAAAGAAAAGGATGGTTAAAAAACTCCTCAAATGTCAGCCGTTCCACTGCATAAACAAAGTTAAAAAGATTGTTTGAAAACAAGGAAAAAGAACCAAATATATAGCAGATGAGAAATTAGTGGCCACGTAAGTTGGTCATTGCACTTCTAAAGCGATACTGCCAAAGATGGTAATTCAATGAGCACTGCTGATTACACACAAATTTCATACCAGCAGACAAAATTAGCATTCTCACCCCTGGATAGGTATCTATGGGTGAAACTATGAGTTAGATAATAAGAATAATGAGTCAGAAGGATATAATAGTTACAAATATCTCAATCTTCCATTTCCACATAACTTGGAATTTTAAGTTGAGATAAAATATAAAGTTACACTGCAGATGATACCTGGATTTCGACGCAGCAGCTTCTGGCATAGATCCTTGCATTCAGGACTCAATTCCTTATTATCTGAAGGAAATTGCAATTCTGTTGATTTTATAATATTTTGGAGCAACTGCACAGTAGGAGATAGGAACAAATTGATCAAGAAAAGTGCAATCTATCAGTATGTCAACCTGTTTAAATCAGGCTGAGATGTACACTACAAATGAGCTCTACAAACCTGTATTTGATTGCTTCCAGTAAATGGGGTTTTCCCACTAACAAGTTGAAACAAAATAGCACCAACACTCCAAAGATCTGCCTGTGTATTCAGTTAAAGGTTAAAGAGATCGAATACATCACAACCCCAACACAGAATGCAATTCAATGTCACCTTTGCGTCATACTTTTGAAGTTGCATTATCTCTGGAGCCATGTAAAGGGGAGAACCACACAAGGTTTCTGCAAGGTTTCTGGGTTGTAGAGATCTGACAAAGAAAGTTATAATTACCCAAACTTCAATATAAGGGATGAATTGAGTTTGCATATCAATCCTTTATGACAGATCAGCAATAACAACATGTCTCCTGATATGTCACCAATTTACATATGATTATGCCCAGAAAAAAGAAAAAGATCAGTGTGAATAGAGCCAAAGATCATTGAGTTTGAGATTTCAGAAAATAACAGAATTGTTAAATGATATAGGATACAATCAAACCCAGTTATACATAAATCAACTAGAATGCAATCAAATACATGACAAGGTCATTGCAGGACCAGCTATATCTTCACTGAGACCTTCAATCAAATACTACTTAGTGCTCGCACAAATGGCAGAAGTAGAGCGCAGAAACGAAGTTTAAAGTTATTGACACAGAGCATGATAATTAAACTAAATAAAACGACGATTGGAAAAGAAAATTATGGATGATTATTCACCTGGCAAATCCAAAATCAGCTATTTTGAGGACAGCATTGTTATCATTGGTTGAGAGGAGGAGATTCTGAGAAAATTAGAAAGTTTGCATATTAAATTTTGAACAACACACAAAGCTTAAACGCATGAGAACGTTCCACACAATATCATCCTTTCTTATTTTATATTCAGTAAAACATTTAGAAGCATACTACCATTCACCACCAAAACCTGCTCAAGTATGCTTGAAATTCAAACAGAACCAAAACATTTCTGCCGACAAACCTGCGGTTTCAAATCCCGATGTATGAGGTTGTTGTCGCGGAGAATTTGCAAACCAGCAGCTACAGAACATCAAAACATTCAAAACAACATAAAACCCGACTAAATCAGTCAAAAAAGACATTGCCTTTCCAAACACCCAACAACAATTGAGACATACCCAGCTGTTGCATGAAATGCTTGGCAGTAGCTTCAGGGACTCTCTCGTGACGTTGTATATACATAGAAAGATCTCCCCCTTTACAATAGTCCAATACTATGTGTATCCTCCCAGGGACCTAAAATTAAGCACTTTAGCTTTAATACTAACACAACAACCTTGAAATCTTCAAGTAACTGAAAAGAAAACCTAAAACCTCGATAATATCGTGCAAGCCAATAATGTTAGGATGATTGATCCTCCTCAGGATAAAAATCTCAGACATGAGACTCTCTTGCAACTTCTTATTTAGTCTACTCAAAGCGATCTCCTTTATCGCGAATTCGGTGCCGTGGACTCGGTGTCTCGCCAGCCAGACCACCGAGAACGAACCCGACCCGATTTGCCGACCCACCAGGTAGTCCCCAACGACTCTGCCCCTCCCTGAAGCTTGAGCCATAGCTTCCCCTCAAACA
Source organism: Erythroxylum areolatum (assembly GCA_024520975.1). Taxonomy (NCBI): domain Eukaryota; kingdom Viridiplantae; phylum Streptophyta; class Magnoliopsida; order Malpighiales; family Erythroxylaceae; genus Erythroxylum; species Erythroxylum areolatum. The sequence continues at coordinate 62,248,590 of JANIJH010000004.1, read as the reverse complement.
AAACTACGATCCGACCCGAAACCAGCCACCGGTTAACGCGAATCGAAGCTTGAAGGTAGGATTATGTGAAATGATCGGATCGGGAGAGGCTTTTTCTTCTTCTTCTTCTTCTTTTTTTTTTAAAAATAATTTTTTGGTAAATTACTTTCGCATTTTCGCGTGTGTGATAAATTTATTTAAATATTAGATTAAGGATGATATTAAATTAGAGTAATAATTGTGGAGGTTAACGTGACGTGTGCCTCATGTTCTTTAAGCTTTACGTGAGACGGACTTTGGCATCGTCTGGGTGGTGTAGTTGGTCATCACGCTAGTCTCACACACTAGAGGTCCCCGGTTCGAACCCGGGCTCAGACAGTTGTCTTTTTCCTTTTCGGTCTTCTTGTTAATAATTTCTGAATCAATTTTAGTTATTGGCGTGAGCGATCGGAAATTCAGAATATAACTTCCTCCATTCTCACTTTTGGCAGAGCTTTCTTCTTCTTCTCGATCATTCTTTTTCGAAACTTTCTCCTCCTTGTTCTGGATCAAAATCTTGGGAAGTGAATTTGATTTAGGGTTTCTTTTGCGATGGATTGGGGCAACGTTTCAACAGGGGATCTGGTGGACGCACTTAGGGAAGTGGACTGGTCGTCACCTCCTCGACCTGTCTCGGAGTTCTTTTCGCGATTTACACTTCCTAAATCATCCGCCAAATGGAATAGTCGACTCAAATGCAATCTCTACTAGTACGTTTCGCTTACGTTATTCCTGTTGATCTAAGTTATTGTCACTGTATTTGGCTTTTCGGATGCTAATGAAAAGCTTCGTGCTTTCTTTCTATTTTTTTTTTCTAACAGCTACCGGACCAACTATTTTATCATGATCGTTCTCATTTTGGGTAAGTGAATCTTAGTTGAAGGAATTTTTTGTATGTGTTTTGTGGGTATTGTTAGTTTTATACTATTTTCTTTGGGTGGTGGTTTGTTGTAGGATTGGGTTTCCTGAGGAGGCCTCTTGCTATAGTTGCTGCTCTTTCAACAGCGCTTACCATTGCATTTCTCAATGACAGGTAAACTTCAATAGTTGGAATTGTGTCGCTGTTATTTGTGCAGATGGTATAAGGAAATTTTATTGGGTTTGGCAATTTTCTATGTTTATTCTTCATATTTGGTTAGTTTATTTGAAAGAAATAATGAATGATCCCATGAACCCCTCTCTGTTGAAAAGCTCTGAGTTCATTCAGCTAATTTTCTTAGACCTCCAGTATATGCTAGAACAAGTTGTGTTTCGAAACTTATAGATTGAAGCTCCAAGATTCCAGGTCGAACATGTTTTCTGTTTTTATCTACAGCTTTGCAGGTACTTTTAGTGAAAAGGTGACAAGATCTGTGAGACAAGTTTCTCCTCATTTGGCTGCAAAGATGAGACCTCCACTTACGTAAGTCCATTTGTTTACTAGCACTACTTTATGTTAATGTGTCTTATTGCTTAATTCACTCTTGTTACTGGCAGACCGGTCATTCGTGGACGATCATCAGGAAAGAGAGTAATTCGTATTTGTGGTCGTCCTCGTCGAGTTTTTGTTATGATATTTTCCTTTGGTGAGCTGTAACTGCATGCTTTCCTTCCTCCGGTAGCTATTTCCGGCTAAATTATTAGTCTAATCATGCTTTTGTGTTTTTCTTTGTATTATGTAGTGAGTTTCGTACTCTGGTATGTCTCATGTGGTCTCTTGACTGTTGCATGGGCGCTTGCTGTTGGATTACTTGGTTTGTTTTTCTCATCCATGGTTCTCATAACATTCATCTGTTACTGCACTTGATGTGCTTTTAACTTCTTTTTTGTCTGTCAGCCACTATCTTGCATGCAAGTTTGAGGACTCCTAACCTGAAAGCACGCCTAAACACTTTCAGAGAGGAGTTTCGTGCTGTTTGGCGCAATTATAGTGAGCTGTAGTTTTGGCTAGCCATCTTGCATGTAAGTAGTAGCCATGAATTGTTAAATTGCTGACTTGTTAATTTATTCATAGGCATATTCTTCAAGTCTCTTTGTATTTTTTCATACTTATGACTGGAGTTAGCAGCTCTATGATTGCCTTGTACTGGATATACTGCCCGTATATTTTTACCATGTTTTACTATTTATAGACATACCCATCTCTGAAGTCGGTTTGAGAACTTTTCGTTTATTTTAGGATACTTGGGATACTATTTATTTCTACAGCTTTGTATGTTACTATAATATCAAACCTCGTCTTTACTTAATGATGTCACTACTCAACATAATTGACGGAATATTACTCTTTTAAATATGGTGGGAGTTCCCATTGTCTTGTATTTTCCCATGTGTATATTCCTTAAATACATACTTTCAGGTGTTTGACCATGTACCAATTTTCTCCTTCCCTAGTTAGTGTCTCTCTTCCTCTGAAGGATGAAATGTAAAGACAAAATTTGTCAAATGTGATTGACCTATGTGCTCATTTTGTTAATGGACATAAACCAAAGATATCAGCTTTCAATTGTGCAAGTTATGTAGAAATGCTGCTCATGATAACTGGCTTCTCGATTTTTATTTGCAGGGTTTATTTTGCTAACTTTCAAGCTAATGATGTTTACTCTCCACAAACTTTGGATCCTGTTCTACTTCTTGCCTACGAGATTATTCTATGAATGGACTCATAAGTGAAGGCTGCTAGCCTTTGGAAGTTTCATATGTATGTAAGTTCAGATGCTAGTCTTCTGAATTCATAGGTTAATGCTGCTAGCCTTCCGTAAAACAAGTTGTTGCTATTGTAGACCTGATTTTAACAAAGGTCACCAACCCACACGCCCATACCTGGGTAAAGAACCTAAGAAAGACGTCATTATTCTGTCAACAATTATTTTCCCTTCTTTGGATTATGGATTCTATATTTCCTTGTAGTAAATATCAAGTTGTTTGATATGAATGCCAAGGATGGCAAACATTTGATTTTTCCATTAACGAATCGATATCTGAAATGATTTTATATGCTTCCATTGTCAATTATGACTTGTAGACAGGATGGAATTGTTCCTTAAAGAAGTGCTTTGGTCTCTGTATAAGCTTGGAAGTGAGGTTCGTTTATTAACTTTTGAGAACTTTTCCCGTGCCTCCTTTTCTTCCCACAAACTATAATAGGAAGTAGATTATAAGCCTTACCTTCAACTTGCATGAAGTACACTGAGAATGAACAAAATTCTGTAGTTGGCCGACTTTTACTTGAAGAAAAGGCCAAGTGAATCAATGAATAGAGAGATTTTGGTAATAAACCTATCCTTCTGCGCTTCAGTAGATGAAGGTTTAGGAGGGAATGAAAAAGTGTCATTCTATTGAAATGCAATGCCCAAATCTGTTTTGCCCTAGAGCAAGAGCAACTCGTCAGTGACACTGGTTTATTAGACAAACCTTGTCCTTCAGGTTGCTAAATCTTACCTCAAGTTAAACTATGTATTAAATTTGAGTCTATCATAAGGATAATTATTCTTAGTCCATACATAATTATAGTTTAATGCCATAAATATAAAACTTTTGAAAAAGGTTTCTAATTTTGCAAGGATGCCTATACATGTTAATTAGGTTAGGCAAATCGGCTTGATCCGAAATCAATGGACAGAAGTTTAAGTTGATTAGGCTTTAAATCGGACCCAAATTTAAGAGAATCAGTCTGAAATTTGTTCTGCCAAACTCTAAAATGATGTTGTTTGTGTCCATCCTATTGTTAAGAGGTTCCTTTTTTCAGAAAAATATACAGAATAAAGTGTAAGCTTTGCGTGAATTAGTGCATGTCAAAACGTGATATCAGAAACAAAGCGAATTTTAACTTTTGCATCTGTCCGATCATATCTTTAATCTTTATGGTTTTATCCATATATTTAATGCCAATGATTTGCTTGTGGGTCATGTAAAGCATTAAAAACCTCCTGTCCCAAGATTTAAAGCTCATAACTTTCTTACTGTACTGTCATTTGGTCTGCAATCTTTAAACACTAAAAAGCAAAATAAGCATTCCTCCTCAAGCAATAACTTCTGATCTAAGAGGAAAAAAACCAAGAAAGTATCAATCTGAAACATAACTTATAGTTTTTGTGGCTTTACAAAGATCAGAAGTAGAGGTCTCAGCTGTTAAACTTCAACAGGCTGCCCCACGTTATATTTGCCTCTTTCAAGCTCAGCCCATGTGCATCATATAATTCCTGACACCGTTACCATTTTTCTGTGTCCTAATGTCCTGATGCACAGCAATAAACTTCACAGACAATGAGACCAAAGGGAGGTAGGTAGGATCGAAATCTGCAAAAGGGTCACCAAAAGAAGAAAGATCGATCATCGATGGAGGAGCAATCGTTGAACTGGGCAAAAGCTATATCATCAGCTTGTGGTCTCATGTTGTTGGTAGGTCTCCTGTGTTGCTGTATCAGTACTAAGCCTCGTCATCATGGAGATACTAGCAGTGGCACCGCTAGTTGTACGTGTGACGGCGGCCACACTGGGGTTTGATTCCTTAAATCCTAAGTTTAATCTTCCTTCAATACACAGTTGTGTGTGTTTTGTCGTATTCTTCCCTTTGCTTTAGGAGAACCAGAAGATGTGTTCTTTTCATGTCTTGCACGACAGCACGGTTCTTATAGAACCAATATAGTTGCTTGCTGTAATTAAACGATCGATCAACAATCTCAAGTCTCTTGACATTTAAGTTGCTGGACTTCCATTCCTTTTCGTCACTTTTCTGATTTTATTCAAACAAAACTTGCAAGATTGCTCGTATGGTTACTTAAGAAACGGTCAACTAATTCGAAATAAGAATGATAATGAGTCGGGCAGATCATGATTTGTCATTTTTAATTATAAAAAATATCAAATTTTAATCAATTTTATAATAATAATTTAAATTTTAAAAAATGACACTAAAATATTTCAACTTTAATTTTTTTTTAAAATCATATTAATAGTTTTGCTACTTAGACTTTCATGCAAGATAATAGTAATACGTATAAAATTTGTTATTTAATAAAATAAAAAATATATTAAATTATTACAAACATAATTACTCTTAAAATCCCTCTTTATCTGCTTATTTTCAATAATTTAACATAATTTTATTTTATTAAAAAATTTCGCATGTGACAATACTATAATAAAAATATTAATCTAATTTGGCACATCACAACATGCACTCTTCACTTGGAAGTTGGAAATTGGACCTCTTGGAATCAATATCACAGGCAAACTCCAGTACTAAGAATATCTTAACATGATCACCAATTTTGATTTAGGAAAAAGCTTGATACAAGGTTGTGGCTCCCTAGATTCCTCCCGGTGGCTTTGTAGATATTGAATTCTCTTCTCTGGCTAGCTTATGGTGAGACCAATTCAAGCCAAGAGGGACAACGTGGCTCCAGCGTGAAGCAACGATAACTTGGTGACGAACAACCCAAGAACAAGTTATTGTATTGGAGCCAAAACCCTCAAGTATAAATAAGGTGTTTTAGGAGAATTATTATGCTTTTGTGATTGTTATAAACTTTAAGAGAAAGAGGCGTTGAAGCTTTGGCCAAGCTCTTTTATTTGCGTTCATTTGTTGCTTTGGTAGAAGAAAGAAGCCAAATAAAGCCGCTGGTGGGTATTCCAACAGTGGTAATGCCGGTGACGGTGGCAGTGGTTGCGATGGAGGAGGTAACGGAGGCTGTGGTGGTGGCTGTGGATGATTTGCTATTTGATTAGTGATCCCTCTATCTCTACCATGTAGAGATTTATGACAACAAATTATTAGACCTCGTATCCCGCATTTCAGCGCAAATATTATTATTGTTAAACTATTTACAAGTTTTTTACAATATTATTGTAAAATAAGGATTAAAATTATGAACTATATAAAAGTGACAGTGATAATTTTAAATGATGTGAATAAGTGGTGTAATTATAATTATGATAATTATATATGATTAGAGTAACAATATATAAAACCTTGTAATATAAAGTGTTCTAAGTTGAGTAAAGAAACTTGTCCGCTAAACTCGTTGATGGTATTATAGAAACAACATTTTCTTAGCTTATATTGTTGATTTATGCCCTATAATTAATCGGTTGGTTGAAATTTAGTGACAATTATTTAAAGATATTCTTTATTTTATACATACTGGTAACGCTGTCACTTGTAACTAAATATTAAAAGAAACCAATTTCTTGCAACACAAATTAATGCCGTAGTGGAAAGTAGTGATCGTTCTTATGAAGAATCTATTGGTAAATATTATACGAGTTGAAAGCTAAAACAAATTAGGGGGTTGAATTAACGTGATTTAAAGAAATTCAAAATGATAAAAGATTGAAATAAATGAAAATATTCAGACTTGGAAAATTAATAACGAACTTTAGTTTCGGGTGACATATGCTCTCAAACTAATATGGATCATTGATATAAAATTAAGTCTATTAACAAATACACATTAGGCGATGTTCTCTCTTAAGATTAAATGAATAGAAACATGTATTCTAATCACTTTTATTAACCAACGACTTAGATACGATCTTAAGTTTGATTAATTAATGGCTTTAAGAATCAAGAGAACCAGCGAGCAAGACAATTCACATACGATACGTATTTAATCTAGATAAGTATCTTTTCTAGAATTTTCAATCCCTAAAGTAAAGATGGTAATCTTAATTATCACTTTGGATTAGCAAAACTGAATGTCAAATCCTATTAATATAGTTGTAAATTAAATCAATCAATTCCTAGTTGCACACCCTAGAGATCAATTAATTCAATTATAAAAAAATTCTAAAGACACTTAATATTCATTAATGAAATAAACTTTATTCATAAGATCTCACAAATACTAAATGATAATGTAGTTCCCTTCAACCAAGAAGGAGAATTTAGATACTCACAACAGAGGTAAAACACAATAAAAGAATAGCAAATCATAGTCTTTATATATGGTCTTTTTCAGAAAAAATATGAAAATCCTCTAAACCCAGGAAAAAACAATAAAAAACTTAAAGATGATCTAACTAGAAGTGTCATCTCTTCCCTTTTATTGTTATCTTCATCAGATATACTCTCCATATAATCAGGCAGCAGATCTTCACCTAAAAGACAACAATTAAAACCCGGACTAGAAAAAAATACCGGGCGGCAGACCGATTGGTCAGCGGTCATAGAATTGAATGCATAGGGCATTGAATATTGGACATATGGCTATAGGGATTATTGGACAAGTGTTAAATTAGTGGAATTTAGATTACAATTGATTATTAAAGAAGAACCAATCAAAGCTTGACACATGGCATTACAATAGCCATGTATTTAAGTCACTTTAACCTAATATACTTCTCCATTAAGCTTCCTTTTTGCTC
>JANIJH010000004.1:62228583-62241125 GCA_024520975.1 Erythroxylum areolatum | reverse complement strand
TCTTCAGAAACTGGAAATGCGTCTTATGGATGTTGTTACAGCTTACCTGTACGGATCACTTGATAGTGATATTTACATGAAAATCCCTGAAGGATTCAAAATGCCTGCAGCATTAAAATCACAACCAAAGGAAAAGTATTCGATCAAATTGCAAAGATCCTTATATGGACTAAAGCAATCTGGACGCATGTGGTACAATCGTCTAAGCGAGTATAACACTTTTGTGATTGTTAAATAATTTAAGAGATAAGGAGGCGTTGAAGCTTTGGCCAGGCTCTTTCATTTACTTGATCATGTGTTGCTTTGGTAGGAGTCCCAGAAAGAAGCCAAATAAAGCTGCAGGTGCTGGTGGGGTAACAGCGATGGTGGCGGTGGCGGTGGCGGTGGATGCTAAAGTGGATGATTTTCTGGTTGATTATTGTTCCCTCAATCTCTACTATTTAAAAATAAGGCTGCATATTATCAAACTTTTTTAGATTCTGTATTTCAGGGAGAATATTTTTACACATTGTTGTTGTTAACTATTTTAAGGTTTTTTTACAATATTATTGTATAATAAAGTTTAAAATTATGCATTATATGTTATACCAATGATTGTGATAATTTTATACGATGTAAATAAGTAGTGTAATTATAATTACGATAATTATATATGATTAGAATAACAATATAAAACCTTGTAATATAAAGTGTACTCCTAAGTTAGAAGTAAAGAAACTTGTCTACTAAACTTGATGTTATTCTAGAAACAACATTTTCTTAGTTTATATTGATGGTTTATGCTCAGTAGTCAATCGATTGGTTAGCATTTAGTGATAATTATTTAAAATCATATTTTATTTATACATACTTAGATGTATGTTAAAAAGTTTAAGAGACAATTATATATGCATTGCAAATGAAATTATAATAAGATTATAATTATGAGATTCATATTGTATTTATATATTATCCTTAATTAAATTGTTCATAGTCATTGTTCTATTAAGACTAGACATTAATAGAACGTAAAAAGACCATCACACGTCATGTTTTGTTCTTATAAAGAAAGTATTCGATCTCGTAGGCTAAAATATAGAAATATTTAAATAAAAGTGTATATTTTTTAAAAAATAAGTTCATTGAACTGATCCGATATGATAAATCTATTTGAAGCATTACTTGTATATTTATGAAAATTCTCATTGTGATAATTGTGTAAGTGATTTTTTTGATTTAAGGTCTCCAAAGTTATCTTATATAAAGATTGCTATATTTTGATACCACTTAGAGAATTAAAAATAAATTAAAAGAGTTTAATTTATCTAATCATAAATATGATTTAAGGTTATAATTTATATTCATTGCTAGCTTGTTTCATAACCTAATGGATTTCATGTATAGAACGGGTTAAAGAGAGTAATGATACTTTAATCAAGTTGGATTTGATAGTAAAGTTTAAGAAATTTTACGATTAAATGTGAGATATTTAATAAATAAGGATCAATATGAGATATGGAATCGTATTTGGACATAATTGGTATTTAATTAGAATTATTTGTAATTTTAATTAAAGTTTAACTAGAATTAGAATTTAATTTTAATTAAATTACTAAAATGTCTAAAACTTATTATAAATAGGCTTAAGATCTAATAAAACTAACATTTCTTGTTTAACACTCTTTGTAAGAGTTAAAGAGTTCTCTCAATCTATTTTTGACAAAAATATGGTTAACCTTTGAAATAGAATATGAATTAAAATTCATACTTTAATATGATTTAATTCTTAACCATTTTATATAATTAAAGTGATATTAAATACGAAAAAGTTTCGTAACTATTCCACTACAGTCGGGATCGGATCTCATCATGATTTTCTAACATTAATATTATAGCAAACTTTAATTTTATAATTTGATTAACATATGTTTGAATGTTATTGATTAATTTTGAAATTGAAATTGCATTTGTTGAAGTTTAGAGTGAATATTTTAAAACCTGGCATTCAATTTATAATTGAATTATCAATATAATAAAAATTTTATTTAAGAGTTAAATATATGAAATTAGCTTCATAAAACATGAAAAACGTAAGACACCCAAAATCTGAAAAGTTCGGATTCATAAGCCTTAGAATCCAAAACATCAAAAGTCCACAGCAATGCAATGCATAAGCTGTTGGAATTTGGAATAAGCGGTGTTATGCATATGATCTTTGTTGCATTGCAAATTTGGAGTTGCTGCGAATTAAGTTATGTGATTTGTTGTTGTGGCTGTCGGATGTGAGGAGCATGCGAAGAGCAGTGGCTGGAACCTTACTGTAACTCGAACTTCGGTTGGAGCAGCTGTGATAGGTGGCACCATGAGATTTGGTGCTACCACGCACCTAAAGCTCCATGAGATGGGGTTGAAGGCGGTGGTTGTATCACGTAGTATAGATTTTATTATGTTTCCCGGATCGTTCACGAAAGGATTAAAAATGAAGAAAATTAATGCAAAATATCTAATTTCGGTTCTATCTTGACTTCCGAAGTAGTTTTCATGTCCAAAACGAGCTCTAATTTATCGGGACCTTAACGGAAAACGTTCACTGACATGTGGTTAACGCCTTTCTACAGTTTGCTCAATACGTAAGTGCTTTTAACAGGTCAGAGGATTCGTATGCTTACGAATGACATGAGCAACTGCAAAAGAGTTTAACCTTTATATATAACCCCATATTGGGCTCCCCATTACAAGCTCAATATAGATCTAGTCTACACTAATCGTGATTTAATTTCCTCATAGACTTCGACCCATTGATTTTGGTCATTTATTAGGTCATTTTATTACCTTTATCTGTATCAAATTACGTAACTTAACCGATAAGTTATTGAAAAATAAAAAATTACAATTAATAGTTGTCCAATATAATGAGAAAGGACAAAATTATCCAACACTTTCCCATTTGGACAATCATTAATTATAGTTTTGACTCAAGTTTAAAAACTCAGTTAAGTTATGCTACTGTATTCATACCAAATTTAAAAATTAAAAAACATTTGATCCAAAGGCAATGAAAATCTAACATTCCGTCCTGTAAGACTTTCGATACCAAAAAATATCAAACACGTGTCATGTGTGATACAGGTCTAATATAATCATGAATATCTAATACCTTATTAACATGAATGGAAAATGAAGTGTGCAAGCTAGGATGACACCTGTATGATCAAATACGCATCATCTTTATTTGTAGATCTTGATTTCTCCAACTTTATGTTAAACTATAACAGAGAAATCTTATTTTCTCTAACCAAATGTTAAGATTTTTTCTCACCGGATGCTAAACAGCATTAGAGAAAACCTTTAAGTTCTCTAACTGAATGTTAGACTACATTAGAAAATCTTTATGGGATTAAACTTCATCCCCCTATGTCATGTCAAATTTATGGATATTTGTACTAAACTGTATGTAATCTAACTAATATAGGCTCAAGGTCAATCTTTATATATGCCCAATGATCTTTAAAATGCTTAAGATCAACATAAATCTTAAAGCTTTCATATTTATTATGACTATACACAAGAACAGTCATTACTGAGGATAAAAAGATGATCATCTATATTAATAAACAATTATAATGTCATAATACATTAAAATGTACAAATATTTAAGGAGCGAATACAGTGATCCCTAACTACTTTTGTCTAAAGACCTTAACACGCCCATACTGGATACATGTTTAACAAACACTAGTGGGCAAAGTTCTTTAGCCAATGGATCAGCTAACATCTCCTTAGTCCTGATATGCTCCCCTTTGAAGTCACCTTTTTCAATCAACTCCTTTATGGTCAAGTATTTAACCTCTAAATGCTTAGACCCTATGATATTCTTGTTGTTGTTACTGAACAACACGATAACAAGATTATCACAATATAACCGAATGGGTCTAGCTATCGAATCTATTATAGACAACTTAGAAATCAAGTTTCTGAGTCAAATCGCCTGTGTAGCAGCTCCATAACATGCAACAAACTCTGTATGTATGGTCGAGGAAGTTACCAACGTTTGCTTGACACTCTTCCACGATACTGTATTATCTGCTAACATAAAAATGTACCCTAAAGTGGATTTACGATCATCCGAACACATAGTAAAATCGGAGTCTGTATACCCTATGTCAACACTCGTTTAACTCATTCCAATGGTCTACACCTGAGTTAGCCAGATATAGACCCAGTAGTCTAATAGTAAATGCAATGTCCGATCTAGTGCACACCTGAGCATACATCAAGCTACCAACTACACTAAAGTACGGGACATTCCTTATAGCCTCTCTCTCAACTTTATTATTTGGACACTGTGCCAAACATAATCTCTCGCCATAAGAGATAGGTGCTACAACAAGTTTATGTTCAACCATATTAAACTTTGTAGCAGTCGCTCAATATGTGCTCTTTGTGAGAGGCTCAATAAGTGTTGAGATCTGTCCCGGTGAATCTGTATACTGAGGACAAAAGATGCTTCACCTAAATCTTTCATGTTAAATTATTTGGCCAAAAGTTGCTTTACCTCATACAACATGGTCAAATCATTTGATGCGAGTAAGATATCATCCACATACAGTAACAGGAAGATAACTTTGCTCCCCTGACCTTATAGTATAAGCATTTGCTTCCTTGACCTTATAGTATAAGCATCTTTCAACTTTGTTTTCTACAAAGCAAAATGAGGTTAAAACCTCATCAAACTTTAGGTACCATTGTCTGGAAGCTTGTTTTAGACTGTATATTGATTTAGTAAACTTAAAAACTTTATCAATTGCATCTTGATCCTAAAATCCTTTGGATTGCTCCATATAGACCTCCTCATAAAGGTCATCATTCAGGAAAGTGGTTTTAACGTCCATCTGATGTAGCTTCATATCATAATGAGCTACTATTGTCATAATCACTCTAAATGCATCCTTCGAGGATACAGAAGAGAAGGTAACATTGAAGTCAATCCTTCTCTCTACGTGAATACCCTGGTAACCAAACACGTCTTAAACTGCTCAACTTGACCCTGTGTGTCCTCCTTGGTCTTAAATAGCCATTTACAAATGACATGCCTGCAACGTTAAGGTAAATCAACAAGCTCTCGTACCTTATTATACCTCATAGATTGCATCTCATCATTCTTTACTTCTCACCATAAGTCTGTATGGGGTACAGAAATGGTTTCTATAAAAGTAATTGGATCCATAACATATCCTATGTCATAGTCTTGCTCACCCAAATAGACTATGTAATTTGATGAGATAGTAAGTCGCCTCTCTCAGGTGGATCTGCGTAATTGCATAGGTTCTTATATCTCAGAAACCTCTTCCTGAATAGGTATCGATCACTTAGGCATGGTACTCGGACCTTGATCCACTGGACCTAACTGTATGAGGGGAGGATATGAAATGATCGTAGTATCCATTCTGCTATCTCCTGGAGGATGTGAGGATCCTCCCTCATCATGGACATTATATTCCAAAAACTTAATTATCTGTGATTTCACTATTCTAGCCCCTCCTTCTTTACAGTAAAATCTGTAGCCCTTAGAGTGGTCGAGATAACCTACTAAATAGCAACTAGTGGAATGAGGTTGCAATTTTCTCTCATAAGGATTATATAACCTTACCTCAGTAAAGTCTCCCCACACACAAATGTGTGCAAGGCTTGCTTTCCACCCTTTCCAGAGTTTAAAAGGCATATTGGATACTGACTTTCTTGGGACTCTATTCAAATATACAATATCATCTTGATGGCTTTGCTCCAAAGGTATTCGAGTAGGTTATATCTGCTCTGCATTGACCTCATCATGTTCTTTAGGGTGCAATTGTGCCTTTCGGCCACATCATTTTATTCAGGACTACCTGGCATAGTGAACTGAGTCATTATTCCAATTGATTCCGAATACCTGGAAAACATACCTTTTTGTTGTCCTGCAAACCCATGTCTGCCACAATATTCCCCTTCCCTATCAGATCTGACTATCTTTATTGATTTTCCTAATTGGTTCTCAACTCAGTATTAAAGATCTTAAACTTATCAAAAACTTCAAACTTATCAGAAAATATCTAGCATTGTATAACGTGACTGTATAAGGACCACTAACGTCTGTATGTATAAGGTCCAATAAAATAGAAACACGAGTTGATCCTTTTTTCTTTATCTTGGTCAACTTAACCTTATAATAATAGATACATATTTCTATATCACTAAACTATAGAGTTGGGAGAATGTTATCCTTTATCAATCTCTCAATCCTCTTCCTGAAAATGTGGCTAAGACGTTTATACCACAAAATGTACGATGTTTCCTTTATGAATGCTCTCTTTCAAGTAATAGGTTCGGTAACATAAGAAGAGGCATACATTTAGTTAGGAGTAAGATACATTCTATATAATCTGTAGGATAAGAAGGCAGTTCCGATATGTCTTATATTGATGGAAATAATTACAACAGAAGTATTAAATACAAAATAATATCCCTCTTTATCCAGAACTGATACAGAGATTAAATTTCGTCTGCAAGACAGTATATAAAAAGTGTCTTGTAAAACCAATACAAACCTCATATTGAGGTTCAAGCCTACATCTCCTACAAACAAAGCATCCACCTCTTCATTGTTGTCGACCATTAGCTTCTCCTCTCATTTAGTGCCTTCTCTTGGACCCTGCATTGTGGAAGCAACATGATTAGAAGCTCCACTATCTAATCACTAAGAACTTAATATGGTTATAGCTACATTGGATTTATGAATCATATAGGCTAAGGAGTTACTTGACAGTTCCTGCTTAACCTTCCACAGCTTGTACTTCAGGCAATCGGCCTTCCAGTGCCCCTTCTTCTTACAGAACAAAAACCTCATACTCTTTATATCATATGTGCCTTTAGCAATGCTGGACTGTCTAGTCTGAATCTGTGGAGAGGGTTTGGGTTACACTTACCCTTAGGATGTTGGGACTAATCCTTCCCCTTACCTTTGACACTGCATACAAGGCTGTATGAGAAGAACTCTTAATCTTCTCCTCAGCTGTAATACACTAGAAAATTAAGGCATTGATGTCCCAGGCTTGAGAGATGTAGGACATCGCCAACATCTCAAACTCAATGGGAGAGTATTAAGTGCTTGATGCACTATAAGCACGTCAGGAATAGGTACATCAAGTGCCTTCAGCTTACTCTGAATGTGAACCATCCTAATAATGTACTCTCTAACTCCTCCTTCTCCTGTATACCTCATAAAGAATAGCTCTTTAATCAAGGTGCTTTGTTTTTCATGAGAAGACACCTTTTACCTATGGGGAATGCTATCTATAAACTTCTTCACAATGATCGTATTCAGTAACCCACTGAGCAGATGATTTGGGATCGACCTTTTGATGGTCAAAGAGCACATCTTATTTGACCGCTCCCAAATTACCATAGCTGCTTTATTAGTTTCTGAGCTCATATCAGTAAGTGGAGACGGTCTCTCAATATGCATCGCTATGTTGACATCGGCCATCTCTAGGACAAACTCAACATCCTTTTTCCACTTCTTGAAAATGAAACCATTTAAAGTCTCAATCGTGATAGCATTGTTGTTTATAGAAAAGGTGACTGCAAGATAGAAAAGACAATGTAAAGATCAATATAAATGCAGGATAACGGTGGTACTTGAAGCATTAAAGCAATATCTATACAGAGAATCTGATCACACATATTATGAAACACCTGTGGGCTAAATACATAATATATGCAATTAGATCTTTACATGAAAGCGATCAGAGTACAAACCATTAACTCTCATGACACTACCACTTATGGGTAAGTAGATCATTCAAGCAACAGCTTTCCTCCATCTAATACCTTTATGTACATCTTAAAATCTCATATAAGGTCAGCACTTGTAGGCAGAATAACTAAATATGAGATCAAAGACATCCCTCAACATGCAAGTGGTACAATCTAAATACTTACTTGAAAGGCCACTATGGTGACTAGAATCTTACATATACCCAAAAAGACCGCAAATACAAGGGATACATCGTTATGTTATTCTCACATTCTATACAGGCATAATGTATGTGAAAATCAGTTATAAATGCAAAAACCAAATGCACAATCAAATAATCACATATTGGTACTGAAAACATTGTCTGTAAACTTTATTTCAAACATTTATTTAAAAATTCTCAATGAGAGTGACTATCGTACTTTTTCGAATACCAAACCTACCACACAAGTCACAAAACCTTAAGTATCTCCCTTATCTGTAGTTTGGAGCACCAAAATGCACTCAAAATTAGCTTAAAAAGCTTTAAAACCTTTTTTTGGAATCCAATTACCAATGTAATAAATCTAGAAAATTTAAAAAATCACTTTAAATATTCCCCCGACCTAGAAATTGACCCAAAAGGACTTGAGGCAACATTACAAGAATTCTGAAAAATTTCCTCTTTTTTTTAATTTATGGTGATGACGTTAGCATGATGTCAGCAGCACTGTAGCGCTAATGTTAGCAAGCATCAAGCTTGCGTGTGGCAAAGGGCGTGTGCATTGCACTCGCTCTTAATGACACCCACGAGATGCATTTAGCGCGTGTTTCGCATGCACTCGCCACGTGCATATGTGCTTCACTGTACGACGCGTAAATGCATGGTCCACCATGTATCTGAATCATTGTCATCAGTGTGTCGAGTCTGGTGGGCATGTGCGACATACACGCCAGCTGTCCTGCGCTCGTAGGACAACGGGAAGAGTGAGATGCATGCATTACACGCGCCATACTCATCCATCACCCCTTGGAGCCACGTAGGAGGACGTGATTGGCTCATGCAATGCACGCATCAATCAAATCGCCTTATAGCGGTTACTATAGCACCGACATGCAATGCAATCACTTTCCAATGGGGAGGGCAATTTTTTGTGATCTCGCTAGTTATACCACTTTTACATAATCATATACACACAAAAAATGAAAAGCGAATCAAAAACTGATGAAAATCATAATGGATGAAAACTAAAAAAAATTTGTTTTTGGCAACCCGATCACATAACTGCTCTGATACCATGTGTAACACGTAGCATAGACCTTATTACGTGTCCCAGATTGTTCATGAAAGGGTCAAAAATGAAAGAAATGCAGAATACCTGATTTTGGTTTCATCTTGACTTCTGAATCAGTTTTTGTTGCCAAAACAAGCTCAATCTCTCGGGATCTTAACGAAAAACGTTCACCAACACGTGGTTAACTTCTTTCTACATTTTTCTCAATACGTAAGCGTTCTTAATGGGTCAGAGGATCCATATGCTTATGAATGATTTGAGCAACTGTAGGAGACCTTAACCTTTATATATAGCTTCCATATCGAGCTTTCCCATCACAAGCTCAATATGGATCCGGTCTACACTAATCGGGATTCATTTTTCTCCTGGACTTCAACTCATTAATTTAGATCATTTATTGGGCTACTTTTTTACCTTTATCTGGATCAAATTACGTAACTTAATAGATAAGTTATTGAAAAACCAAAAATTACAATTAATAATTGTCCAACATAATCAGAAAGGACAAAATTGTTCAACAATGGCTCCTGGTTTTGGGAGGTGATGTGTGAAACGCATCTACTTCTCTTACAAGTCACCGTTGACGTGTTTCAGGCGCTTGAAGAAGACACAAGCCAACGGTGAAGGAGCTATCGCTGATGACTACACATGTGTGAAGATTGTCGGCACTAGATAGGACTAGTTTATTGCCTTATTGCAGCTGGAGAATTGGTGCATGTCATAACGGGATATCAGAAGCAAAAGTGAATTTTAACTTTTGCATCTGTCTGATCATATTTTTAATCTTTATGGTTTTATCCATATATTTAATGCCACTGATTAGCTTATAGGGATTAACTTTCTAGATGTAACGCATTAAAACCCTCCTGTCCTAATATTTAAAGCTCATAACTTTCTTAATGTTTCGTCATTTGGTCTGCAATCTTTAAAAACTGGAAAGCAAAATAAGCATTCCTCTTCAAATAATAGCTTCTGATCTAAAAGAGAGAAAAAATGAAGTATCAATCAGAAACATAATTTATAGCTTTTGTGGCTTTACAAAGATCAGAAGCAGAGGTCTTAGCTGTTAAAATTCACTAGGCTGCCCCATGTTATTTTTGCCCCTTTTAAGCTGAGCCCATGTGCATCACATAATTGCTAACACTGTTACCATTTTCTGAGTCCTAATGTCTTGACGAATAGCAATAAACTACACAGACAATGAGACCAAAGGAAGGTTGGATCAAAATCTGTAAAAGGGCCACCGATCGAAAGAAGAAAGAACGATGGAGGAGCAATCGTTGAATTGGCCAAAAGCTATAACCTCAGCTTGGGGTCTCATGTTGTTGGTAGGTCTCGTGTGTTGCTGTATCAGCACTAAACCTCAATAACATGGAGATACTAACAATGGCACTGTCAAAGGAGTGCACACCAAGAGTAGAAGCTTCGTCGTCCTACCATGAAGATTTATCCAGAGCTGCGACACTCGCAAACAGAGAAGGAGACTCTTCTAGATTTTATACAAACAATGAAGGAGACGCTTCTTGTTTTTTACCTAGGACCCAGCTAAGTAGGACAAGGCCTCACTTTTTTTGCTCCGAGCCCAACGCCTTGTAATACTCATTAATGCCTTGTCATTCTAGATGGTTCTCTATCTTTCTTATTATCTTTTTGTTTGTAAGTGTGCTTATATAAAGGCATCCACTTTCAATAAATGTTGAGGCAAAAAGGATAAAAAAATTTCCTAACTCCATTGGTTTTTTCATGGTATCAGAGCTCTGATAGTCCTCTGTTTTCTTCTTACCTTCTTTTACTTCTTCTTTTCGTTGCTGTGCATTTTCTATTTTTTGAGTCCCTTTCACCTTCAATATGTTGGGAGGGCCATCTTACACCTGTATCACAGGCAACCAAAATCTAAACAATGTTAGACCCGAAGACCACCCAGCTTCCCCATATTATCTTCATCCTGAAAACCCATCACTTGTCCTCGTGTCGTCTCCACTGATTAGACCAAATTACTATTCAGGTCTAGGTCAATAAGAATGACACTGTTACCAAAATATAAATTAAGATTCATTGATGGTAGTATCGTTATGCCAAACAGAAATGATCCTATATATGCCTATTGGGAGCGATGTAATACAATGGTGCTATCATGGTTAATGCGTTCTATAAGTGATTCTATTGTTCAAAGTGTTATTTGGCTAGATTCTGTTGTAGAGGTATGGAAGGACCTACAAGACAGATTCGCTCAAGCAGACTCTTTCCGTATTTTAGACCTTCAAGAAGAAACTTATTCACTAAAGCAGGGAAACCTCTCAGTATCCGACTATTACACAAACCTTAAAATGCTTTGGGATGAGTTTTCCAACCTAAGACCACTGCCCTGATGCAGGTGTTAACCTCAATGCACATGTGATGTCCATACTATCATCAAGTCATACCAAGAGAATGACAGTGTTATACGTTTTTTAAAGGGCTTAAATGGCTCATATACTATGGTACGCTCTTAGATTATGTTGATGGAACCATTACCTGATATTAAGAAAGTCTTCTCTATAGTAGCACAGCACGAGAGACAGCTAATTTCCTCTTATTCACACAGTGCCACTCATTCAAAAGGTCCTGACTCTCAAGCATTCTATACCAAAACAGATACGAGAAAAACTTTTCAGCCGACAAAAAAATCTGTATGCAATTACTGTGGACTCCTAGGGCATATGGAAGACAAGTGTTACAGGAAACACGGTTTTCCTCCCAACTTTGCAACTAATAACAATAAATCAACTACTTACTAGTCCAAAGATGCCTACAGGTCTAGATTCAGGGCTGCCAACCAAATTGAAATACACCTTGACAATTTTTGAAACAACACCCTCTGCACCTCAGAAGATCAAAAAGAAAGCACACCATCGAGTGTTAAGTACAATATGACTTAGGAAGAATACTACCAACTGAAGGAATTACTACACAATGGAAAAGTTCCTATGACCAGTCTGCCCCCAACATCGCAAATAAATACACTCATGAAAGATGATAAAGGTACATACTCAACTGTCAAACCGTATTTACCTTCATCCATTTGAATCTTAGACTCCGGTGCTATGGATCACATTGTATGCAGTCTGGAATTATTTTCTGAATATTCAACTACCAGTAATTTGACAGTGAGGCTTCCCAATGGCCAACAAGTACCTGTTACACATATAGAAATAGTTCATATCTCTGGTTTAGTATTGACTAATGCTCTCTATGTTCCTATCTTCTCACTTAATCTCATTTCCATCAGTCAACTTACAAATTCCTCTCTTTGCAAACTAATCTTCTCCAATCAATCTTATGACATTTAGGATACCAAAACCTCGAAGATGATTGGTTTTTCTAAACAACTTGATGGACTCTATTACCTAGGATGTAACACCCCCTTACCATATGATATGTACCGGGACGCCCGTAGGTCAATTCCGATATACACCCTATGATAAGGTTGCGCTACGAACGATTTCTAACTCTCCACA
>JANIJH010000004.1:62217366-62228483 GCA_024520975.1 Erythroxylum areolatum | reverse complement strand
ATATCAAACACATATATCATGTGTAACACAGGTCCAATATAATCACGAATATCTAATACCTTACTAACATGAATAAAAAAATGGAGTGTAGCAAACTAGGATGATATATATATGATCTAATATGTATCATTTTCATTTGTAAGTATCGATTTCTCCAAGTTTATGCTAAACTACATGTGCTAAACTGTAGTAGAGAAATCCTATTTTCTCTTACCAAATGCTAAACAACATTAGAGAAAACCTTGTTTTCTTTCACCGGATGCTAAAAAAACATTAGAGAAAACATTTGTGTTCTCTAACTTAATATTAAACTGCATTAAAGAACCTTTATGGGATTATACCTTATATCCCCATGTCAAATTTGTGGATATCCGTACTAAACTATATGTGTCTAAATGACATAGGCTCAAGGCTAATCTTTATATATGCCCAATGAACTTTAAAATACTTAAAATCAACACAAATCTTAAGGCTTTCATATGTATTATGACTATACACAAGAATAGTTATTACTGAGGATAAAAGATGATCATCTATATTAATAAACAATTATAATGTCATAATACATTAAAATGTACAAACATTTAATAAACAAATACTATGATTCCTAATTACTACTGTCTAGGGACCTCAACACTCTCATACTGGATATATGTTTAACAATCACTAGTGGGTGAAGTCCTTTAGTCAATGGATTAGCTAACATCTCCTCAGTCCTGATATGTTCCACTTTGACATCACCTTTCTGAATCAACTCCTTTATAGTCAAGTATTTGACCTATAAATGCTTAGACCCTGTAATATTCTTGTTGTTGTTACTCAACAACACCGCAGTAAGATTATCATAATATAACCGAATGGGTCTAACTATTGAATCTACAACAGACAACTCAGAAATCAAGTTTTTGAGCCAAACCACCTATGTAGCAACTCCATAACATGCAACAAACTTTGCATGCGTGGTCGAGGAAGTTACCATTGTTTGCTCGACACCCTTCCACAATATTGCACCATCTGCCAACATAAAAATGTACTCTAAAGTGGATTTACGATCATCCAGACATATAGCAAAATCAGAGTCTGTATACCCTGTGAGGTTTAAATCGTTAACTTTTCTATATGTCAATGTATAATCCTTGGTACCCTTTAGGTATCTCAACACTCGTTTAACTACATTCTAATAGTCTACACTTAGGTTAGCTAGATATCGACCCAGTAGTCCAACAACAAATGCAATGTTCGGTCTAGTGCACACCTGGGCATACATCAAGCTACCAACTGCACTAAAGTATAGAACATTCCTCATAGCATTTCTCTCAACTTCATTATTTGGATACTAAGCCAAAGATAATCTCTCACCATGAGAGATATGTGCTACAATAGGTTTACATTAAACCATATTAAATCTTTGTAGCACTCACTCAATGTATGCTCTTTGTGAGAGGCTCAATGAGTGTTGAGATCTATCCTGATAAATCTGTATACCAAGGAAAAAATATGCTTCACTTAAATATTTCATAGCAAAGATTTTGGCCAAAAGTTACTTTACCTCATGAAACATGGTCAAATCATTTTACCCGAGTAAGATTTCATCCATGTATAGTAACAGAAAAATAACTTTGCTCTCCTCAACCTTATAGTATAAGCATCTTCAACTTTGTTTTCCATAAAGCTGAATGAGGTCAAAACCTCATTAAACTTTAGGTACCATTGTTTAGAAGCTTATTTCAAACCTTATATTGATTTAGTCGACTTACAAATTTTGTCAGTTGCATCTTGATCCTAAAATCCTTCAGGTTGCTCCATATAGACCTCCTCATAAAGGTCACCATTTAGGAAAGCAGTTTTAATGTCCATTTGATGCAACTTCATATCATAATGCGCTACTATTGACCTAGTCACTCTAAATGCATCCTTCGAAGATACAAGAGAGAAGGTAACATTGAAGTCAACTACTTCTCTCTGAGTGAATCCTCTGGTAACCAAATGCGCCTTAAATCACTCAACTTAACCCTTTGTGTCCTTTTTGGTCTTAAATAGTCATTTGTAACTAACAAATGTACAATGTTGAGGTAAATCAACAAGCGCTCATACCTTATTATGCCTCATAGATTGCATCTCATCCTTCATTGCTTCCCAACACAAGTCCGCATGGGATCCAGAAATGGCTTTTGTAAAAGTAACTGGATCCACAACACGTCCTATGTTATAGTCTTGCTCGCCCAAATAAACTAGATAATCTGATAAGATATTAGGTCACCTCTCTTTGGTAGATCTATGCAACTACATAGGTTCTTGTACCGCAGAAACCTCTTCCTACACAGGTATAGGTTCCTGTGCCTACACAGGCATGGTACTCAGACCTTCATCCACCGAACCTGACTGTATGAGAGGCAAATACAAAATAATCATAGTATCGGTCCTGCTATCTACTAGAGGATGTGAATATCCTCCCTCATTATAGACATCATATTCTAGAAGCTTAGCCATATATGATTTCACTATTCTGGTCCCTCCTTCTTTACAATAAAATCTGTCGCCTTTAGAGTGATCGAGATAACCTACTAAATATCAATGAGTGAAATGAGGTTGTAATTTGCTCTCATAAGGATTATGTAATCTTACCTTAGCAGGGTAGCCCCACACACAAATGTGTGCAAGGCTTGGCTTCCACCCTTTCCAGAATTCAAAAGACATCTTAGATACTGACTTACTTGGGACTCTAATCAAGATATACAATTTTGTCTTGATGGCTTCGTCTCAAATACTTAGCAAACGAACCTTTTTCTTATCCTGCGACCCTATGTCTGCCATAGTATTCTGCTCCTCAATCAGATCTGATTATCTTTATTGGTTTTTTCAAATGGTTCTCAAACTCAGTCTTAAAGATCTTGAACTTATCAAGAACTTTAGATTTTTCCTTAAGCAAGAATAGATAGCCATAGTGGGAATAATCATTTGTATAACATGATTGTATAGGGACCACTAATGTCTGTATGTATAAGGTCTAATAAACAAGAAACACGAGTTTATCTTGGTCAACTTACCTCTACAACAATCAATATATGTTTCTAGATCATTGAAGTCCAGAGTTGGGAGAATGTTATCCTTTATCAATTTCTCAACCTTCTCCCTAGAAATATGGCCAAGACATTTATGCCACAACATGTATGATATTCCTTTATAAAGGCTCTCTTTTGAGTAACAAGTTCATCAACATAATAAGAGGCATATATTTCGTTAGGAGTAAGAAACATTCTATATAATCCGTAAGAAAAGAAGGCAATTCTGATATGTCTTATATTAATAGAAATATTTACAACCGAAGTATCAAATACAAAACGATAGCCCTCTTTATCCAAAACAGATACAGAGATCAACTTCTGTCTAAAAGATGGTATGTAAAACGTGTCTCGTAAAACTAATACAAGCCCCGTATCAAGGTTCAAGCTTATATCTCCTACAAATAAAACATCCACCACTTCATTATTGCCGACCATTGGCTTCTCCTCTCCTTTAATTGGCCTTCTCCTAGATCTAAACCCCTAAATTATGGAAACAACATGATTAGAAGCTCTATTATCTAACTACCAAGAACTTGATGTAGTTATAGCTACATTGGATTCATAAATCATATAGGCTGAGGAGTTACCTGATAGTTCCTGCTTAACCTTTCATAGCTTATACTTAGGCAATCGGCCTTCCTATGCCCCTTCTTCTTACAGAAGTACCTTATACTCTTTATGTCATATGGGCCCTTAATAATGTTGGACTGTCCAGTCTGAATATGTTGAGAGGGTTTGAGTTTCTTACCTTTTCCTTTAAGCTATTAGGGCTTAGCCTTCCCTTTACCTTTGGCAGCTACATACAGGGCTATATGACAAGAACTCTTAATCTTCTCCTCAGTTGCAGCACACCAAAAAATCAAGGCATTAATGTCCCAGGCTTGATCCTGAGAGATGTAGGATGTGGCTAACATCTCAAACTCTCGTGGGAGAGTATTAAGTTCCTGATGCATTCCGAGCGTGTCAGGAATAGGTACATCAAGTGCCTTCAGCTTACTTTGAATGTGAACATCCTGATAACGTACTCTCTAACACCTCCTTCTCCTGTATACCCCATGGAGAATAACTCTTTAATCAAGGTGCTCTGCTTCAAATGAGAAGACACCTTATACCTTTGGGAAATGCTATCCATAAACTCCTTCGCTATTACCATATCCGGTAATCTACTGAGCACATGACCTAGGATTGACCTCTTAATAGTCAAATAGTACATCCTATTTGACCGCTCCCAGATTGCCATAGTTGTTTTATCAACTTTTGAGCTGATATCTGTAAGTGGAAAAGGCCTCTCTATATGCATTGTCATGTTGACATCGGCCATCTCCGGTGCAAACTTAACATCCTTCTTCCACTTCTTGAAATTGAAACCATTTAAGGTCTCAATCCTGACAACATTGCTGTTTACAGAAAAGGTGATTGCAAGATAAGAAAAGACAATGTAAAAATCAGTATAAATGTAGGATAACAATGATACTTGAAGCATTAAAGTACTATCTATACAAAAAATCTGATCACACATATTATGAAACAATTGTGGGCTGAATACATAATCTATGAAATTAGTCCTTTACATGAAAGGATTAGAGTACAAACCATCAACTCTCATGACACTACCATCTGTGGATGAGTAGATCATTCAAGCAACAACTTTCCTCCATCTAATGCCTTTATGTACATCTCAAAATCTCATATAAGGTCAACACTTGTGGCCAGAATAACCAAACATAAGATCAGAGACAACCCCCAACATGCAACTAGTACAATCCAAATACTGACTTCAAAGGCCACTGTGGTGACTGTAATCTTACCAGTACCCAAAAAGACCACAAATATAAGGGGTACATCCTTATGTTATCCTCACATTCTATATAGGCATAATGTATGTGAAAATCAGTTATAAATGTAAAAACCAAATGCATAGCTAAATAATCATATATTAGTACTGAAAACATTTTCTTTAAACTTTATCTGAGACTTTTAATTAAAAAATTCTCAATAAGAGTGACTATCATACTTTCCTTAATACCAAACCTACCACACAAGACACTAAACCTTAAGTGTCTCCCTTATGTATAATTCAGAGCATGAAAATGCACTCAAAATTAGCTTTAAAAAAGTTTAAAACCTTTTTCTAGAATCAAATTACCAACGTAATAAATCCAAAAAATTGAAAAATCATTTAAAAATTCCTCTGACTTGGAAATTGACCCAAAAGGTCCCAGGGCAACTTTACCATAATTTTGAAAATTTTTCTTTTTTTTTTTAATTTTTGGTGCTAACATTAGCAAGCATCATGCTTGCGAGTGGCAAAGGGGGGTGTGTTGCACGGGTGCATAACGACACGTGCCAAATGCGTCTCGCACGTGCTTCATACGCACTTGCCATAGACATATGCGCTTTCATTATACGATGCAAGCGTTGCACGCGCAACCATGTGTTCAAATCACTGCCATCAGCGTGTTGGGACAAACGGTGAGCGCGTGCAATGCATACACCATCCATCCCATGGTCATGGATGAATGGGCCACATGAGGCGAGTGCAATGCACACATCAGCCGTCCTATGGCTGTGGGAGAACGGGCCACGTGAGGCGCGTGCGTCGCATGTGCCATATGCATCCGTCACCTTGTGGAGCCACATGGGAGGACATGATTGGCATAAGCCAACCAAACCGCCTTATGGTGGTTACTATAGCAGCATCGGGTGTGTGCATTTGATGGTGCAATCGCCCTCTGATAGGGATGGCAATTTTCGGTGATCTCGGGAACTTTTTTTTCACTTTTTGGCCCATTTTTCATAGCTAACCTTATGTATATCCTTTTTATGTAATTATATATGAAAAAAATCTAAAAATGAATAAAAAACTGATGAAAACTGAAAAGCTTTCGTTTCTGGTAACCCAATCGTGTAACCACTCTGATACCACGTGTATCACGTAGCATAAACCTTATTACATGTCCTGGATCATTTAGAAAAGAGTTAAAAATGAAGAAAATGGAGAATACTTGATTTCGATTCCATTTTGACTTCAAAGCAGGTTTTGTCGCCAAAACAAGCTCCAATCTCCCAAGACCTTAACAAAAAACGTTCACCGACCTGTGGTTAATGCCTATCTGCAGTTTTCTCAATATGTAAGCACTCTTAATGAGTCAGAGGATCCGTATGCTTACAAATGATATGAGCAACTGTAGGAGACCTTACCCTTTATATATAGCTTTTATTCCGAGCTTCCCCATCACAAGCTCGATATAAGCCCAGTCCGTACTAATCAAGATCTATTTTCCTCCTAATCTTCGACCCATTGATTTAGATCATTTATTGGGTCACTTTATTACCTTTATCTGAATCAAATTACATAACTTAATTGATAAGTTATTGAAAAACCAAAAATTAAAATTAATAGTTGTCAAACATAATGAGAAAGGAGAAAATTGTCCAACAGTTTCTGATCATCTTAATGCTGCTCAAGAGTCACTTGCTAAACATCACCACAAATAACAACCTAAGGTTTTCGACTCTGTTTTGGATCTTATCGAGAGAACCAAATTGAGTTTAATTAAAGTACCATTCAAAAAAATTTAGAATTTTAAACTCGAGTTTAACCTACCTACAAAATAGACCTAATTTTAAATCTTCCATATATTATAAATTTTAAAATTTAAATTTAACTCATAAACTCATATTTTATTAAATAACAATGATTTATATCTTAAATATGAAATTACATCAAATATAGATAAGAAATATTTAATCATTTTTCAAATAAAAATAACTATAAAACTTGTAGTAAAATAAATAAATAAATTTAAAAATTCATAATAAAAATTAAATCAGTAAATAAATATAAAATAGGTAATACTAAATAATAAAATATTTATTTGAATATTAAATAAGTTAGAAGTTCTTCAACATATTATTATTTTATGATCTTTATCTTTTATTGTGATAAATACATTAAAATAAGATAATAATTAAAAAATTTAAACACTTGCCTAAATAACTTTGTTTTTTCTACTTTCTTTTATATTAATTATGTGAATGTCTAATTATTATGTGACAATTGTAAGTTGACTGAAAGTTAAAAAATTTATAAATATAATTATGAGCTAAAAAAGTTTTTTGGAATCCAAACTCAACCTAAGCATTTTTTTAACTTAATTATTGAACCTAAATCTAATATATGGACTAATTCTTAAAACTCAACTCCTTTTATTTTTAAGTTCTCATTACATCATCTTGACTGGATCAATTTATACAGGCCTAATTAACATTGTAATATTATACTACCATTGAATTGTCTTCTGTCAAGAAAGTACATATTGTTTTTAAACTGAACTTGTCCCTTCCTCCTAAGGAGAATGAGGATGATCCACTTGCTAATTAATTAAAAAAAATGAGTGTTTGTGAGTTATGGTAGATGTTGAAGAATGTTTCATAATTTACAATGTCAAGTACCAACATTAGTACATAATATTACTTAGCTTTTTTATAATCCTATCTTCATTCATTTTCTCTCTATATCTTATATGATTCCTTTTTTTAATTCAATTTTTTATCAATTGATTTTGATTTCAAATTTTTTATTTTTAGTTTGATGTTATACCTATTTAAAGGTTATAAAAATTTGTAGCAAATTCTTTGAAATTTTTATTTTTCTTTGTTTTCATTTTTCTATTTTCTATTTAAGTTTTTTTATTCAAGCAAAGTAGGATCAAAGTTAAGTTTTTTTTTAATTGAGTGTACACTTTCATGGAAAATAATAGTATTAATGTGAATATTTCTCAACCTACAATTTGTTATTTCAAATGTGAAATATTATATTATTTTGAGTATCAAGATGAAGATGTTGTTTAAATCTCAAGACTTACGAGATTCGATTAAGCAAGAGTATTCTAATCTTAAAAAAGAGCTTAAATTGAGAGCAAAACAAGAAAGAATTTAAAGCCTTAACTTTTATTAACAAGTAGTAGACAAAAGAATTTTTTCAAGAATTGTAGTAATAATCGTGAAAAAGGAGGTGTGAAAAACTCTACGTAGAACTTTTAAGGTTCTCCGAAGATGATCACTATTAAACTTCAATCCTTTTATCATAGCTTTGAAACTTTATTTATGAAAAGTGTGTTGAGTCAAGAGGATTTCACTTCTATTAATTTTGATGACAATCAAATAATAATAATCTTAGAAATGTATGAACTGTTTTGATAAATTTGTTAAGTGTACAGAAAAATGTAAGTAACACTTAGTCAACTCAGAAGATACGTGGTCAACAACAGACAAAGCGCAACAACAGACGAAGTGCTACACTAGATGAACCGCAACACCAGACAAAGTACAACAACAGACGAAGTGATATAATAGACGAAGCGGAATAACAGACGAAACGTAGTAAAAGAAGAAGCATTATTCCAGATGATACAAAAGGAAGATATTCTAGAACATTAGATAGTTAGTTAGTTAGAGGACTCAACTAATAATCATTTCTAGAAGATTCAAGAAGCAGTTTTCAAGAAGATAGTTGGAGAATTAAGCTATAAATACTAGTTCTAGTCAAAGACTAAAATAACGAATGTTTTTACATTAGCAAAAATTATGTATTCAAAATGTGAAAGAAATGAGAAAATACATCTGTAATTAAAGCTCAAAAATACTTTTCTTAGAGAGAGAAAGGAAGGCTAGAGCCTAGAGAAGCTAATACAGCTGATAAAGAATACTTTGTGAGAGAGGCCTAAAGAGGCTCTGCAAGTGTAGAAAGAATACTTGTAAAGTTGGAAGACTATAGTGAAATCTCAGACTAACTCTGAGTACTGGATGTAGCCCAAGGTTTGGGGTAAATCAGTATAAAATCGCAACGTCTATTCTCTAACCCTTATCTTTTAATTTTCTTGTTGTTAGACAAGTAGATAATATTACTTGCGATTGCATTGCTTATCAACTTTAGCAAAGTGTTTTAGTAATCATTTGAATTTTCGTAAAGAAATTCAAAAAGTCTCAAAAGATTAATATTTTCGAAAAAAAATTACACAATTCAACCCCCATCTTGTGTAGTTTACATATCATATTGGATTTCTCTATTAATAAGTGATTTACTTCAGTTGGCATCAAAGCAAGATTTCCAAGAAACACTGTCACAAAGTGAGGACAAAGATCCATGGCTGAATCACATGTTTTTATAGCTGAAGGTGCCTCGGTCATAAGACCTCCTGCGTTCAATGATGAGGATTATCATTATTGGAAGGACAGGATGCGACTCTTCATAGAATCCACACATATTGATCTTTGGGATATCATCAAGAATGGTCCATATACCCCAATAGTGATGAAGGCAATATCATCTCTCATAACAAATAGTCAGTCAATGAGAAAGCTCAATTTCAATTGAACTCAAAGGCCAAGTTCTTTTGAAGTTGTGCCCTAAGTAGAAGTGAATATGATAAGATTCATGGATTCGTATCTGCAAAAGAAATGTGGGACACATTAGCCATTGCACACGAAGGCATAAATCAAGTGAAAGAGCCCAAGATCAGTATTCTTGTTCATCAGTATGAGCTGTTCAAGATGAAAGATGAGGAGACTATTGATAAGATGTTTGGACGATTCAAACAATCGTTAATGGACTTAAAGCTCTTGGGAGAATATACGATAATCAAGATCATGTCAGAAAGATTCTCAGAAGTCTTTCTAAAAGATGAAGACCCAAGGTTACAACAATACAAGAGTCCAAGGACTTAAACAAGCTGAAGCTATATGAATTGCTTGGTTCACTAAAGATACATGAAGTAGAGCTTGATCCAGAAGACAAACTTAGAAGAGATAAGTCTATCTCATTAAAGGTTGGTCAAAAGAATCAAAAGAACCAGAAAAATAGAAACACATCTTTAAAAGCATTAAAGGTTGAAGAAATCAAGAATGATGATGCCAATGAATCTGATCAAGATTCAAGTGACGATGATGATGAATTATCCTTCATTTCAAGAAAGATTAGGAGGATATGGAAAAAGAAAGCGAAAGGAAATAAAAACTTTTCTTTTAAGAAGAATAGCAAAGATGAAGCTAAGATTGAGAAAATTTGCTCCAAGTGCAACAAATGAGGACATTACAAATCTGAATGTCCATTGCTCAAAAGAAAATAAAAGAAAAGTAAATAAAAAAGAGCATGATGGCAACGTGGGAAGATTTGAATTCGTCCAAATCTGACTCCGATTCATAAGCTTCAAAACAAACAAATATATGCTTGGTAGCTGAAAAAGAATGCGACGATGAGGTAACTTCTAACTTTAATGATCTTTAAGAGGCATATTTAGAATTGTTAAAAGATTCACATGCTA
Organism: Erythroxylum areolatum; assembly: GCA_024520975.1. NCBI lineage: Eukaryota > Viridiplantae > Streptophyta > Magnoliopsida > Malpighiales > Erythroxylaceae > Erythroxylum > Erythroxylum areolatum. The sequence goes on along the minus strand of JANIJH010000004.1, from coordinate 62,218,093 downwards.
TATTAAAGCAATATAGGATTTTGAAAAATAAATTTGTTGAAAGCTTGAAGAACACGGAAGTATTAGAAAAAGAAAATATCTGCCTTAAGAAACAAGTAGACGATATGAAAAGGAAAGTAACTGTAGATAGATATGAGGAAATTAAACAACTGAAACAAAGGATTAATAGTCTTTTAGCAGGTTTATCAACATTTACTGAAAGTACTAAAAGGATTGATGATATGATTGGAAAATATAGACATCCAAAGGATAAGAGTAGTTTAGGGTTCACTAATGGTAATGTTTGTCATAATAAGAGTTTTGTTCCTAACAAAAAGAAAAAGAAACAATATTCTTATTATTCGAGGAATAATTGTAAGTCTAACCCTAAAGGACCCAAGAAAATATGGGTACGTAAGAAAGACATAATATATACTGCAGATCTCCCTTTTTGGAAAAAGCAACCAGCACCAATGGTATTTGGACAGTGACTGATCGCGATATCTGACAGGAAGAAGGTCTATGTTCCTAGACCTCCAAAATAAGCAAGGAGAATCAGTAACTTTTAGAGACAACTAGCAGGGCAAAAAAGTTGGAATCGGCAAAATTGGTAAAGATTCATTTGCGTCTATTGATAATGTCATGCTAGTTGAAGGATTAAAGCATAATCAAATTAGTGTAAGTCAATTATGTGATTCTGGATTTGAAGTATCCTTTAATCAAAATTCTTGTGTAGTTAAAACAAGGA
>JANIJH010000004.1:62167446-62178788 GCA_024520975.1 Erythroxylum areolatum | reverse complement strand
TTTCAAGCACACCTACCAATTGTCAACTAGCAATATTTGACTTTCTTGTAGCCACCAACCAAAGCCTTCTTCTTTGAAAAGGCAACCAAGTGGAGGGGGCCAATTCACATGCAACACTGAAGATATAGAGTGCCTTACACAGTCGTGTATGTAATCATGTACAGTATTTAAAAAAACTTATTTTATGACATAAAAGAGAAAAATACGTAAGTTTTGCAATAGAGTATAATCATAACACCCAAAAGTGAAGAAAAACATATAGATGATAAGTAGTGTTATATTCTCATCTTTTTTTATTTATTGTTCTTGGAATTAGTTAGAAAGTTTGCTAACTATTATATTTAACTTTGATTTTCATCCTGAAACTTTATGAAACAACGTGTTATGGAGTGAAATATCAATCTTTGCAAATCTTTATTTAAGTCTAATAAATTTATTTATACGTTTGGCAGCCTATAGCTTTTCCTCTACGCGACAATCTTATTATTTGTTTCATTGCTGAATTTCTAATTCTAGTACTAATTTGCTAGATGAAGTTGAAGTGTATTTTTATTGTTAATATTTGGGTTATTTTTTAAAGAGTCGTGTTATTGTCTTCTAACAAATGGTTTCAGTGATGAAAGGTATAAACAATTTTATAATCTAGTCAACATCATCAAACTATTCTATCCGGAAGCCCGTGTTAGAGAATCTTTTATATTACAAAGATCTCTTTCAGGCGTAAAAGATAATGTTCTTTTCAAAATAGATGTTTTTTTTTGTTACAAGGGATAAGAAAACCAAAAGATCATATCTAGCACATCGTGCAACGATACAAAAAGTCGTGCTGGTCACGGTAAAGTTGATCCCTGAGTAGAGGTGGGGGTTCATGTAGAGAGGTAAAACCAGGCCTAGAGATCGCTGCGAGAAAGGCCAAACTATCTGCACACTAATTTCCTTCCCGATATACGTATTGTACCTTCACCTCCCCCGGACGGTGAATGAGGTCTCGAGTACCTGTCACCAAAAAAGAAAGCTCATTAGAATGTGTAAAGGCGGATGAAAGGATGTTGATGACCTCTAATGAGTCTAATTCGATGATCACTCGTCGATAGCTAAGCGTCCAAGCTAAAGTAAGGCCTGAGTGAACTCTCTAAATTTATGCTTTTAACTATATATATCAAAAAAGGGATCATTTTATGCTGATTAAAGGTTGCTCGTAACAATACCTTTTTAATCGAAAGAATAGTGATATCTTTAATAAAATTAAAAAAAAATATTCTTAGTTAATTAAAAATTAATGCTAGCTTCCTGATTATATTTCATCTCTCTTTCGACAAGATTACATGCGTCCAGACAACATGGTACCATTTGGAAGGGTACAAAATGACTGACCGGGTAAACTTGATGCACTTGTTACTTGGCAATTGGATGTTACTTTGACTTTGGAAAAAGCTTGATACAAGCTAACTTATGTTGAGACCAATTAAAGTCAACGGGGACACCATGGCTTCAGCTGAAGCCACAACGTTTGACTATGGCAACTTGGCAACGAACAACCCATGAACAAGTTAAATTAATGTTTGAAAACTTCATAAATACTCAAAACCCACAAGTATAGATGAGGAGGAGTTTTAGGAGAATTATTATGCTTTTGTGATTGTTATATAATTTAAGAGAGAAAGAGGTGTTGAAGCTTTGGCCAAGCTCTTGCATTTGCTTTCATGGGTTGCTTTGGTACGAGTCGGCACAGAAAGAAGCCAAATAAACATCGGCAAACTCCAGGCAACAACGGAGTGTATGTCCGTGGAGACCGCCGAGCCAGAGACGGAGGGTTGGTCGTTCTGACGGCTGCAGGTGCTGCTACGGTGGCCGCTGGTGGTTATTCTGCCAGTGATAATGCGCCTGACGGTGACAGTGGTTGCGGTGGAGGCTGTGGTGGAGCCTGTGGTGCTGGTGGAGGAGGAGGAGGTGGTGGTAGTGGAGGCTGTGGTGGTGGTGGAGGCTCTGGTGGAGGCGGAGGATGATCTGCCCTTTGAGATTCTTGTTCCCGATTGTCTTTGTTAATTATATAATTTCTATTTTTATTGGTAAACTCGTATTGTAAATATAATGCAATAACAATATATTTTGATTTATTGTTAATTATATAATTTCTATTTTTATTGGTAAACTCATATTTTAAATATAATGCAATAATAATATATTTTGATTTTTTTGTTAATTATATAATTTCTATTTTTATTGGTAAAATCATATTGTAAATATAATGTTTATTACAATATAATTTGAATTTTAAGGAATTAAAGTTTAATTTAAAGGTTTTTAAATTATTTAAATTAATTATTTAATAAATAAAAGTGAAAGTATTTTTCAAAAAATTGTTGATAAACTCAACTGCCACATTTAAATTGTATTATATTATTTTAACTTTTAAAAATATTAAAACTGAATTTGAATGCTCAAAAATATTAAAATTGAAATTATATTAAGATGAAAATCTGGAAATTAAAATTAAAATTTTAACTTCATACATGTAATTACAAAGATATACTTAAATTGAATAGGTAAAACAAAATGAAAAGTCTAAAACTGAAAAAAAAACGCACCAATTCATTAGCATAATAAAATGATTTTATTTTAATAGGGAATGAGTGAGATTAAACAAAAAAGTGATGAAGAGTTTGGATTTTTATTAAGTTAACAAAATGACATGAAATAACATAAAAAGTGTAAAATTGAAAATACTGATACAATTTTAATAACATAATAAAATGATTTTATTTTATTACATAGTCAAAATAAAATGAATTATTGAAATTTTAAATTCTCTTCTCTGGCTAAATTATCGTGAGACCAATTCAAGTCAACAGGGACAATCAACACGTTTGAGCATGGCAACTTGGTAACGAACAACCCATGAACAAGTTAAAATAATGTCTGAAAACTTCATAAATATTCAAAGCCCCTAAGGATAAATGAGGAGGAGTTATAGGAGAATTATTATGCCTTTGTGGTTGTTATATAATTTAAGACAGAAAGAGGCGTTGAAGCTTTAGCCAAGCGCTTTCATTTGCTTTCCTGGGTTGCTTTGGTAGGAGTCGGCACAGAAAGAAGCCAAATAAACATCAGCAAGCTGCAGGCAACTACTATTCACATAACGGCGTGTATGTCCGTGGAGACGGCCAAGCCCGAGACGGAGGGTTTGGTCGTTCAGACGGTTGCACAAGCTGCTGGGGAGGCAGTTGCAGGCTTGGCCGCTGCATATTCTGACAGTGGTAATGCCGGGTAATAGATGAGATAGATGAGCAACGCGCAGAGAAGAAGCAGAGAGAGACGCGTAGAACTCTCTAGATATTTTCTCAAACACTTCAGTAACAACCTAAGGATAGAACACTCTATAATATGGGCCTAATGGGTCATGGGTACACTAACACCCAAGCCCATACTGAATACACATGCGTGTTTTCTTTCGGACCAACTCTGGATCCTTCTATACTGTGCCTATAAATGTAAACACAACATCATTAATAAAGCATGAGAGAACCAACCCCAAAAGCTAGCTTGAAGGGTGAGAGAGCTCATAAGCCTATAAACCCCACATTAGTTTCTTTTATTACCGATGTGGGACAACTAGACCGTAACATTCCATCACGCTTCGCAGCCCAGGCACCGGTGGGCTGGCTATGCGCTAGACCTTTTCTAGCCCCAGGCGAACACTGTTATATTAGCATCACCATGCATGTACCCACGGACTGGCTGTGCGCTAGACCTTTTCTAACCCCGGACGAACACTGCAATGCCGGCGTCACCACCTATGGGCGTGACACGAGGACTTGAAGGAGTGGTTTTGGCTCTGATACCAATTGTTACAAGTCTTATGAGAGAACCAATCCCAAAAGCTCATACTGAATTCACCGAAATCGTCACTCAACTACTCAATCACAGAGTAAGGAAAACGACAAAAGAGAGAGAAAAAAAACTCAAAATTCCATTTACTAATTGCTTGTCCCCTTTGTCTGTTACAACGGATATATATTCTATTATACTTAGAATATTCTAGATAACATCATGTGAGGCCGTTACGCTAGTTGCTCCTGCGCTGCGTTTTGATTTATTCCTAGCTTGTTGCTTACGATGCCGTCCTTTTCATCGTCCTCTTCAAGTCATGCACTCAAGTTATCGTAACATCCCCTCCCTCTTCAGAAATCACCTTGTCCAACAGATTAACCTCCAGGAACTTCTTCTATAGTTCATAAAACAATTCCCACGTTGCCTCCTCCCTTGTCCCACCTTGCCACTGTACCAGTATCTGGGTGACCGCCCTGTTGTTCTTCTTCACCATTCTTCTTCCCCAAATGGCCTCTGGAATTTTTGTCATTTCCTTTGGTGCATTAGGTAGCTGGCTAGATGTCGGTGTGCCTTCCGATACTAAACCCCGTAATTGAGAAACGTGGAATGTAGGGTGAATGGTTGATCCTTCCAGAAGTCCCAGCGTATATGCCACTCTATTTACCTTTGCAATGATCGGGAAAGGTCCGTAATACAGAGGTGCTAGTTTTTGGTTGGGTCAACGCTGTAGGGAGTGTTGTCTGTAGGGCTGTAACTTCACATGCACCCACTGCCCTTCTTCAAACTCCTGGTCCGAACATTTTTTATCTGCTTGCAACTTCATCCTCTGTTTTGCCCTGTTCAGACGGAATTTCACAATCTGCAAAGTAGCCTCTCTTTCCTGAAATAACTGATCCATCACTAAATCCCTAGAATCTCCAGCTACGTATGGCACATACAACGGTGGTGGATAGCTGTAGAGCACTCCAAAAGGCGTCGAGTTTATGGCTGAATGATAGGTGGTGTTATACCACCATTCAGCCATAGTCAACCAGCTCGTCCACTTCTGGGATGTGTCACTATAGAAGCACCTCAGATATGTCTCCAACATCTTGTTTACCGCCTCTGACTGCCCGTCTATTTGTGGATGATAGGCTGTGGACAATTGTAGCTTCACGTTTTGCAGCCTAATGATCTCTCGCCAAAACTTGCTTAAAAAAGAGGATCTCTGTCCGTAATTATGCATTCAGGCATCCCATGGAATTTAAAGACATGATCCATGAATACCTGTGCCACCTCCTGTGCGGTATACGGATGTTTGATAGCAGTAAAGTGCGCGTATTTGCTGAACCTATCCACCATAACAAAGATAGCTGACCTCCCATCAGAAGGTGATAATCCTTCAACGAAGTCCATGGTGACTTCCTTCCAACATCCGTTCGACACCTGTAAGGGCTGAAGTAGACCTGGATACGCCGTGTGGTCATATTAGCTCCTTTGGCAATTCACACAATTTTTCACATGATTCCTCACATCCCTGGCTATTTGCTTCCAACGAAACAAGTTCTATATCCTTTTGATCGTCGCCGTTACCCCCGAATGACCACCTTGCAGGCTGTCATGAGCCAAGATTATTATTTTCTTCCAGAGTTCCAGGTCACAACTCACCACTATTTTTCCTTTCCACTGGAGCATTCCCCCCTCCATTCATAATTTCCTGTCGGTTTGTCTGTGGTTTCTAGTCTCCTGATGAGGTCTTTTATGGTCTCGTCTTTTTCCATCCTTCCTTAATTTCTTCCAACATGGTTACTTGTATCTGGGAGACTGCCATTGTGAGCAACTGGGAGCTTGAAACTCTAGATAATGCGTCCGCCGCTGTGTTCTCCTTGCCACTTCTGTAAGTCACCTCGAAGTCGTATCCTATAAGCTTCGAGAGCCAATTTTGTTGGAAAGGCGTGGAAATACTTTGCTCCAAGAGGTGTTTTAAACTCTTGTGATCCGTCTGCACCCGGAAGAACCTGCCATTCAAGTAATGGTGCCACTGCTTCACAGCCTTGATAATGGCGAGGAATTCCTTCTCGTATGTGGATAGCCCTTGATGTTTAGAGGCTAAAGCCTTGCTAAGATAGGCTATTAGACTACTTTCTTGTTGAAGGACCGCCCCGATTCCTTTATCACATGCATCCGCTTCCACCACAAATAATTTAATGAAATCCGGGAGAGCTAAGACAGGTGCTGACGTTAATTTTTCTTTAAGTTGGTCGAAGGCTTCTTGCTACCGCTCCTTCCATTCCCAACCCCTTGCTTCCTGTTTCTTCAGCATATCGTTAAGGGGCTTTGCTAGGATGCGGTAATGCTGGATGAACCTTCTGTAATATCCTGTCAGCCCTAAGACTCCCCTGAGCTCCTTAAGTGTATATGGTCGTGGCCAATTTTGGATAGTCTCGATCTTCTTATCGGCGGTGGAAACTCCCTTTTCCGAGATTGAGTGCCCTAGGTAATCTATCTATCGTGCCCCGAATAAACATTTACTTCCACGCACGAATAATTGTTGTTGCTGCAAGACCTCTAACACCAGCCTGAGGTGCTCCAGGTGTTGTGAAAGATCTGCGCTGTAAATAAGCAAATCATCAAAGAAAACAAGTAAGAATTTCCGAAGGAAGGGTTTAAAGATTTCGTTCATGAGGCTTTGAAACGTTGAGGGGGCGTTTCTGAGGCCAAGAGGCATCACCAGGAGCTTAAACTATCCTTCATGAGTTCGGAAGGCCGTCTTGTATATGTCTTCTTCCTTCATCCGGATCTGGTGATATCCAGATCGTAGATCTAACTTTGAGTACCAACTGGGCCTTTCAATTCTTCCAGTAGTTCTTCTATCAAGGGAATGGGAAACTTGCTTTTGATTGTGTGCTTGTTTAATTCCCGGTAATCTATGCATATCCTCCAGGAATTGTTTTTCTTCCTTACTAGAATTACCGGCGACGCATATGGGCTGACACTTTTCCTTATGAAACTTTGCTTTGACAGCTCTTGCACCGCCTTTTCAATGACATCCTTCTATTCTCCCGAGTAGCGGTAAGGTCTTATGTTGATGGTTTCTACTCCTAGCTTTAGATGTATTGCATGGTCGCAAGCTCTTCGTGGCGACAATCCCTTCAGCTCTAAAAAGATATTTCCATACTCCGCTATCAGTCCTTCTAGCTCGTCTCTGGTCTGAGTGTCTTCGCTAATTTCTAGATGTTGCATCTAGATCTCAACCGGGTCTGTCAAGCACAGCATGAATAACGCCCCTCGGTTTGAATCTTTGATCAACTTGTGGAAGCTTTTGCCAGAGACTTCTCTAGGTGGTGCCTCGAGTTGTCTGGATTATTTCACGACCTTGCCCTGCCATTGGAACTCCATGGTACGCCTCCTAAAGTTGCACAGCACGTCGTCTAACGTTGCCAGCCACTATACTCCCAATACCATGTCGCACCCTCCTCGCTTAATAATTAACGCTTCGGTTGTGAAACATGCTCCTTGCATTTTCCATGTAAAGTTCCTACACACATGCTTGCATTCCAGTTTTAACCCTCCTCCTACAGTAATGCTTATAGGGTCGATATCACTTACCTCCATTGTTATCTTCCGGGTTACCTTTTCGTCCAAAAAATTGTGGGTACTCCCACTGCCCACCAGTTGCAGGCTTGGCCACTGCATATTCTGACAATGGTAATGCTGGGGGCAGTGGCGGTGTTTGCGGTGGAGGAGGTGGTGGAGGCTGTGGTGGTGGTGGTGGAGGTGGAGGATGATTTGGCCTCTGATTCTTGTTCCTTAATGTCTTCTAGTCTTGTTGTTCGTTAACAGTTTACAGGTTTTTCATTTTTTGCAGTTGGAGATGAAGTTATATAGATATTTTGATGGGTGATTACAGATTAAGCCTTGTTAATTATATAATTTCGATTTTTATTGAAAAATTCATATTGTATTTTGACAGGGTGCTCAGGCCTCGTTAATTATATAATTTATATTTTTATTGGTAAATGCATAATGTAAATGTAATGTTATTACATTACAATTTGAATTCTAACTTGAGTATTTTAATGTTTTCATCAACTTGTAAGTAAATGAGAAAAGAAAAGTTAATCTGATCTATTCTTATTCTTAAAAATATTGAAATGAATATTCCACTCAATAATTGAAATATGAAATTAAATTGTCAATGCTAAATTTAAACAAAAATAAAAATTTAGATGTTTAGTTTGTTAAATAGAATTTAATTTAGAAGCAACATTATTGCGTGTACAACCCTATTTTGAGACTTTGGGTCATCGTAAGCACCTTTATGATTCGTGGGGATGAGAAATAAGTAAAAACAAGATAAATAAAGCTTTTCTGCGGGGAGATACAACCTTGTAAGGTGTTACACGCCTATGTCCTTAACCTACATAGTTGTGTATATGATTAACCATATAAGCACACACGACCGTGTAGAGTGACATACGCTTGTGTTTTCACTTAAACGGTCATATGAATTAACCATATAAGTCTGTAAACTGTGTCATTAAGGATGTGAAGAGAGAAGACATACACAATCATGTACTCCCGTGTTCATGACATATACAACCATGTATCAGGGCCGTGTATTTTTTTGTAATCGTGAACATCTACTAGTGAGGTGATGCTGAAGAGATATAGTCACTTACATGGTCGTGTATGTGATCGTGTATAATATAGAAAAACCTATTTCATGACATAAAAGAGAAAAATAAGTAGGTTTTGCAATATAGTGTAGTCATAACACCCAAAAGTGAGGAAAAACACATAGATGATAAGTTGTGTTATGTTCTCATCTTTTTTTTATTCATTGTTTTTGGAATTAGTTTGAGAGTTTGCTGATTGTTATATTCAACTTTGGTTTTCATCATGAAACTTTGTAAAACAACATGTTGTTAAGAGTTGGAACATCAATCTTGGTAAATCCTTGTTTAAATTTAATAGATTTATTTATAAGTTTGGTGGCCTGTATTTTTTCCTCTACACATCAATCTTAGTATTTGTTTCATTGTTAAATTTCTAATTCTCGTACTAATTTGCTAGATGAAGTTGAACTGTATTTTTATTGTTAATATTTGGTTTATTCTTTAAAGAGTTGTGTTATTGTTGTTCTACCAAATGGTATTAAAGATATAAACAACTTTATAGTTTGGTCGACATCATCAAACTACTCCCCGTGTTAGAAGATCTTTTGTATTACAAGGACCTCTTTCATTAATGTTTTTTCAAAATTTAAAAAGATGTTAAACAAGCAAAAAACTTTAATTATGATTAGGCAATTTATTGATATTAGCATATTTAACTATATATATCATTTTATGCTGAAATAAAGGTTGCTCGTAACAATACCTCTTTAATTGGAAGACTAGTGATATCTTTAATAAAATTTAATAAAATAATATATTCTTAGTTGATTAAAAATTAATGCTAACTTCATGCCTGATTATATATATATATATATATATATATATATATATATATATATTTGGTTACCCACGAGGTGTCCTAAGAGGGTCCCAACTATGAAAAGACACCTTTAAGCCATCCACTCTCAGACTAATCCCCGCTCGAGCTAGGTAGGTTCCTTGCGGGAGGCAAAGCTCTGGCCCCAAGTTTTAAACGGCTGCATACATGAGGACGGTTCGAATCTGTGATCTCACTTAAGTCAGGAGAGCCCCTTACCAACTCACTGTTGAGTTTACCATTATTAGAATTGATTTGATTCCTTTGTATTTATAGGATGTATATCTCTAGAATTTTTTTGTACATGATTTCCGTAATCACTTGATAGTTTCCTTTTTCGTTTTAATAGGCAATGATGGACTATTTTAGTCCCTTTTTTTCTCCCTGTAAGATGAATGTATGAATTAATGAAAAACAGTGTGTGTGAAACTCTTGAATCCAAGTTGGTATCAGAGCAGTTGTTTGAAATTGAATCTGCAAAATACTGAATCTACAACAATGACCGAAAAATCCAAATCAACAGCAGCTCAGGTGGTTGTCCAATCTGAAGGTGTTTTTAATGCAGGTATAATACTTGATGAATCCAACTATGATGTATGGTCACAGCTTATGGAGATGCACATCGCTGAACGAGAGAAGCTCTCGTTTATTCGAGGGAAGAAGAGTCCTCCGTTAGAGACAAATCCAGGTTATGAAGCATGGTATGCTGCAAATCAAAAGGTAAAAAAGTGGCTTCTAATGTCTATGAAACCAGAAATCATGAAAAGATATCTCAGGTTACCTACTGCTCAAGGAATCTGGGAAGCATTGTCTAAAGCTTTCTATGATGGAAGCGATGAACTACAAGTATTTGCTTTGAACCAAAGAGCATTTACTACAAGACAGAAAAATCGTTCTCTGATAGAATACTATGGTGAACTGATTGAGATTTTTAGGGAACTAGATCATCGAGATAGGATTGTTATGAAAGATCCTGGAGATGTAGAGTTATATCGCAAGTCTATTGAAAGGCAAAGAGTGCGTATCTTCTTGGCTGGATTAGATGATGTTCTTGAGCAAGTCAGAGGAGAGATTTTAAGAAAGGATATCGTACCTGATTTGGAGGAATGTTATGCGTTGATCAGAAGGGAGACCTTACGTCGCGCAACTCTTAAAACGGAGACATCGAACGATGACGCTACTGTCTTGATAACAAAGAATCGTGCAAAGCAATTCAAGGGGGCAAAGGAAAATAATTACTCTTGTATTCAATGTAATACTCCAGGCCACACCAAAGAACGTTCCTTTGAGATCATAGGGTATCCAGAATGGTGGGATCATAGCAAGGCACCAAAGAGAAAGTCAAAAACACTTCCCCTTGCAGCAACTGTTACCATAGCTGATGAAGAACCAATGAATGAAAGCAAAGCACTGGTGACAACCACAGGTATGGATGATAAAAGTGTAAAGGCTTGTACTTTAAAAACTTTGACTAGTACATGGATTATTGATTCTGCTTGCACTGATCATGTAACATTTGATGCTAGAAAAATTAAAAATCTTAAACCCTTTCCTTTGTTAAATATATCTACCGCTGATGGTAATGAATCCTCTGTCATTGGCCAAGGATCTGTTTCCCTTTCACATGAATTAAACCTTGATACTGTTCTTGTTGTTCCATCTTTGAAATATTGTCTTCTATCCGTGTCCCAAATAACCAAAGCTTTATTGTGTGTTGTGATTTTTTGGCCTGACTCTTGTGTGTTTAAGGACATTCGAACAAGGAGGACGATTGGTTGTGGTATTAGACGAGGGAAGCTATATTATTTGGATCTAGACAGTGAAGATTCAGACAGATTGGGTAGATCATTGGCAGTTGATTCAAACAATGGAGAGGATATTAGGTTGTGGCATCGAAGCCTAGGACATGTATCGTTTGGTTATATTAAAAAATTGTTCCCAAATTGTTTTGGAGACATAGATATTTCAACTTTGTATTGTGATGTTTGTGAACTTGCAAAGAGTCACAGAACTTCATTTCCTTTGAATTCAAATAA
>JANIJH010000004.1:62112831-62125919 GCA_024520975.1 Erythroxylum areolatum | reverse complement strand
GCCGAGATATAAATTAATATCCCGAACCCGTCCCAATTACCAAAATACCCTTTCCTATAGGAGGTGGGATGTTACAATCAATAGGTCATCAACATACAAAGAGCAAATCAACTTATCCTCACCTCTGATTTTTACGTACAAGGCTGCTTCACTCTTGCTTCTTGAGAATTTTGCATTAGGTAGCTGTTGATCCTTCAATACCAAGCTCTTGGAGCTTGTTTTAGTACATACAATGCCTTCACGAGTTTGTATACTTTCTACTCTTGTCCACTTACCACATAGCCTTCGGGTTGCTTCAAGTAGACTTCTTCATCTAGCATTCCATTTAGGAACACACTCTTCACATCCATTTGGTGGACTCTCCACCCATTATTTGTAGCTAGAGCCAACAACAATCTGACTGTATCCATCCTTACTACTGGTGCGTATGTCTCAGTATAATCCACTCCATACTATTGTTTGTATCCCCTCATAACAAATCTAGCTTTATACTTGTTGATTGTTCCATCGGGATTCAAGTTTTTCTTATAAATTCACTTGGAGTCAACCACCTTGGTTTCAGGACTAGGCAGATCCACCAGCAGCCATGTTCCATTCTCTTCGATAGCTTTTATCTCTTCATCCTTTGAGCTTTTCCAAACTCCCTGTTTGTATGTCATTGGTTCAGATTCTGCAGGCAAAGCACACTCTATAATTGTTAAAGCTTCATCTGTCACCTCTTCATCAGCTGCATTATACCTAAACTCAAATAAAGGGTTAGTTTCATTGTAAATGGAGGCCAAGTCTCTTGTTTTGTGAGCACTGTCAGGGCTTGAGGTTTCCATCTATGAATCTGAATTTATTTCATCATTTTCAGAGCTTAGTAAAAGCTCCTCCTGAAGTCCATCACTACCAGAATCATTGGAGCTTTGTGGATCTGACTGAGTTGTCTCCTCTTGTGATTCGTCTCCCCCTGAATTGTTGTAATTGTTGTCATTATTTGCATCCTCTACCATTCTCTGATCAGTATTTGCATCATTTAATGGCAATTCAATCTCTATTCTTCCAAAACTTCTACTCATTGGCTCTTCCTATTTCCATCCCTCATTTTCATCAAACTTCACATCTCTTTATACCAACATCTTCTTTGTTTCAGGGTTATAAATTCTATAACCCTTAGATTCAGCACTATAACCCATCAACACTCCTTTCATTGTCTTCTCATCTAGTTTTGTTCTTTTTGCTTCAGGAATGTACATGCTACACATCCAAACACCTTGAGATGACTCACCTTTGGTTTAACTCCAAACCAAACTTCAAATGGTATTTTCTCCTTCAAAGCTCGAGTCATTCTGTTTTGTAAAGATACAGCAGTAAAACATGCCTCAGGACAAAATCTTCTAGGCACTTGCATTCCAAACATCATAGCCTTTGCCATTTCCACAATTTTTCTATTTTTCCTATCTGATACTCCATTTTGTTGTGGTGTGTAAGCAACTGAATATTGATGAAAGATGCCTTCCCTTTCAAGGAAATTTTTCAGCTCATTCGATGCATACTCTCCTCTTCTATCACTTCTCACACACCTCACCTTTTTCCCACATTGGCTTTCATCTTCTGCCCTTCACACTTTAAACGTGCCAAACACTTGATCTTTACTCTTCATGAAATAGATCCAAGTATATCTTGAAACATCATAAATAAATTCAACATAGTATCTACTTCCTCCAGCTGATGATGTATTCATTAGTTCACAAACATCAGTGTGCACCAATTGTAACTTTTCTGTGGCCCTCCAATCACTTGTTGGAAAAGGTAAAACATGACTCTTTCCCTTGGCACATGGTTCACATACATTCTTCAGCTTACTACTCAAATGAGGTAGTCCCATTACCAATTCCTTTTTCTACATTTCAATGATATAGTCAAGATTGCATGACCATACCTCTTGTGCCATAATTGAGTTAACTCAGTTACTGGAATTGCTGCAAAAGCTCCACCAACTTCTGTCATTCGTAGCTTAAAGACCTTGTTCACCATTGTTACCTTATAAACTAACTCTCCTTGTGCATTAAAGATTCTGCACATGTTGTCTTCAAAATACACTTTGTAGTTTTTCTTTAAAAGTTGTCCAACACTGATCAAATTTTGATCTAACTCAAGAATCTAATACACTTCTTCAAGTATGGTACTTCCTGCTTTGGTAATCAACTCCACATTTTCCTTCCAAGTGACTGGTATTATTTCTCCATTAACGATCTTCACCACAGTATTCAAATCAGTAGTTGTTTTAACAAAAGCCTCCTTTTTCTTTGTCATGTGGTTAGAACAACCACTATTTATCAACCAATCTCCTCCTTTTTCATCATTTGCCTCAGCTGCACAAAACTTAACAATCGATGCTTGGTTTTTGGATTGATGACAAGTCTCCACTACAAAGACACTTTCCTTAATGATTGGCTTTTCGGATGGTTTTACTGTTTGTGAAGTTCTTGATTGAATATTGGAGTTAAGCTATGGGTTGAGCTAGGAGTTTAGACAAATTTCTGAAGAAGGTTGAGTTGAAGTATGATCAACAGGACAAGTGTTTTGTGGCAATTGGATTGGTGCTTGGGTTTGCATCAGTTGGTAATGTGTCTTTTGTGAGTAATTGGGCTGTGACATATAGGAATGGCTCATTTGTGGTTGAATAGGTTAATGATGAGTCATTTGAGGTTGGTGTGGATAATGTTGTGGAATTTGTGATTTTCCATAGTTGGTAACATAGTTTGCTTGATACATTTGGGGTTTAGGAAGGTTTTGATAAAGCTTGGTCTGAGTTGGTAATGGATTAGAGGAAGTGTTTTGTCTTATGAAGGGATGTACTAGTGGGGGTTTTCCATAGATAGGACTTTGGGGATTCTGTTGTTCTGACATCCACCTCTTATAGCATACTCTCTTTCAGTGTCCCCTCTTCCTACAATGAATACAATCAACATTTTCATTCCAAAAACACTCCTCAACTGCATGATTGGTTTTCCCACAGAATCTGCAAATTGGAAGCATGCCCCGTCTTGATGTTCTTGTTCCACTTTGCATTTGATTTGCATTGTTTCCAGAGAATTGGTTAATGTTTTGAAGGTTCGGGTAAAGCATTGGTGAAGGATATTATGTTTGAGGACAAATTTGAGGCTGTTGGTATTGCATTTGGTGTTTGTAGGAGTGATGTTGTGGACGTGTCAATGTTTGGAATTGATTTTGGTTGTTTTGAGGGAGGGTTTGTGATAGATGATGGGTCTGTGTTTGCATCAAACTTGGTTCAGGATGGTTTTGGCTCAGGTTTCTTGATTGGGTTTAGAAAGGTGGATTTTTTGGAACTTTGAAGCGTTCTGCTTTCAATGCATATTCCTCACCTTCTCTTCTCACTCCATGCCTCTCCTCATGCATTTTCAAGACATTAAAAACTTGCTCTAATGTAACATAATCAAGTTCATTACTAAATTGACATTCAATAGGAGATATGCTAGCTTCGAATCTTAAAGGCAATCTACTTTAAAAAAATCAACTAACCTCTCTAAAATTATGTTTTTGCCAAATTCCTTCAGTTGTTGTACCAATCCCATAAATCTTGTTGTTTTTGTAGCAACTACATTTTCTTCATCCTTCATTGAAAATTTTTCAAAACTTCTCATAACAGCTTGTTTCTTCAGTCTCAACGATTGGACAGACCCTACATATTCTAACTTCAATGTATCCCACAGCTTCTTTGAGGTCTTGCATCCAGCATGTCTTAGCAATATGGTTTCACTCACCACTGATCTTAAGAAAATAAGTGCTTTGAAGTCTTTGTCTCTATCCTGTCTCAACCTTAGTTCTTGTTGTTCTGTTAAGTCTATTATTCCCTCAAGTTCAGATGTTTCTTCATTCACTACATCCCAGCATTCACATATCTTGAGACAATCTTCAACTCTAAGAGACCACGCCTTATAGTTCTCACCAGATAGAACTGGTATATTCGCCTGAATGCTTTGCAAACTCATCACCGGAATACTTGTAACTGCCATGTTTTGATTCAGTCCAGGTTATGTGAACCGTGGAGCTCTGATATCACTCTTGAAGATGCCCTCTCGAGGATTAAAGATTGCACCTTCTCTACACTACCTGGTGGACAGAGGACTGGTTGAAGACTTTCTTCGAACACCCTCTGCACTATTCACGTATGCTTATAAGATTTCCAAGAAAGTGGGAATTTCAGCTACTGGAGTTCCTCGATTTTGATTACCATTTCATTGCACGCAAAATGTAATTGGCACTCACTCACAGTGTTGAAGTGTTTTGTAATTGACTGGTGTATTTGTATAAAAGGATTGTCACTCATAATGGAATCCGAAACCAACTTCTGGTTTTTCAGAACCATACTTCAATTTTGCTATGAAACTACTTCAGCTATTCAACTTCTAAAATTAGCTTCTGAAAGAAACCAAAGGAACACACAACAAGGATTGAAAATTGAACTTTGTATTGATGTTTTCTATTCTCTTACAGACTTGTAAAATGAGATTGAAGATGAGCTTTATATTAGCTCTAAAGCTTTTTGATACAACTTTGAAAAAAACTGAAAGATAAAAACATAATCTGAAGAGTAAAGACTAGCCTAGTACTATCATTTCCTCATTTGGCAAGACACAAAAGTGACCAAATTGTCTATTGCATAACTGTTGGAACCCGATCTCGAGACCGGACCCTAACCGGGAAACGAAACGAAAACGAAGAGAAGCGAATTCTTAATGCGAAAGAATGGACGAATACAATTGCGAAATAAATGAATGGACCGGAAATCAAAGTGAAGCAGAAACAAATCGGAATCAAAAGCAGAAACACATCGGAAACGAATCGAAATCGGAAACATAAGATGAAAAGGTCGAAAGCGTAAGCAAATACGAATCGATCACAAAACTGATCCGAATCAAATTATCGAATAATAAAAATGCGACACAAATACGGATCGAATGAAAAGCATATAAACGGAGCAACTGAACTGAACAAATATCCGACATCCGAAATCTTAAACTTATGAAACAAAATAAAAGGGTCGCGTTGGAAACTCTAAGACAACCAAATTCGGTATTTTTTTTTTACTTTCTTTTCTATTTCTTTCATCTTTATTAAATCTTATTCAAATCAAAACAATTAATTTCCACTTAATGTCCTAAAGTAAGCTTGAATTGAAATAAAGTTCAGGGAAAATTTTGGAAGTTTACTTAAAGGGTTATGTTTTAAGGCTTTTGTGGAGGGACAAAATGGTCATTTGGCTATTATTAAGTGAATAAAAGAGAGGCTGCCGTATAAGGCAAGAGGAAAGGACAAAAATGAAAGGAAAGAGGGAAGAAAGAAGAGAGAAAGGAGGAACTTCGGTGGAGGAAGAAGAAGATGCTAGGTTTTCGAATTTTTGGGGTTTCAGGCTCGATTTTTCGATGATTTAAGGGGAAAAACATGGAAGAAGGTGAAAGCTCCAAGATGAGCCAAGCAAAAATCAAAAATGAAGAAGATAAAGGTAAGAGATGGTTTTGATCTTTGAGATTTAAAAGAGTTTTTGGTTTAGATCACTTGACAAAGGGTCCTTTTTGACCCGTAAAGGTCCATTAAACTTCCAAAAACCCCTCCAAACCTATTCCAAAGCTTCCCACATCCAATCTAACATCATATTCACACAATATCTTCTTAATTTCAACTCTTCTAGTACAAATTCACTTCATAACAACTCAAACACCAAATTTATCTCATCAAACTCTCAATTCTCGATCCATTTGATCCATCAAAACCACCAATTCTCATCAATTTTCATAGCTATCACATACACAAATCCTATGCAACATCATAACTTATATCAATCATATCTCTTAACTCCGACATCCAAAAATTACGAACTTTATAGCGTCGGAAAGCTAAAAGGATCATCTACAACTTCTATGTAAACAACTTTGGCTAATTCTATTTCAATTATTCCAAAATTTCCCTTGAATCAACATACACATTATTATACTCAAGCAAAACTTAACATTCATGGCAACTTCACTTCTTCTATTACAACCTCATTCAAACAATTCAATTTACCATTGGAATTTATCCAACACTCAACCTTAATTCATATGATTTATCTTGTCCTTCACTAAATTCCTCTCTTTCTTTTCCACAATATCGTACATATATAACCATGGTTCATACTTAAAGTTCCTCAACTCATCATCCATACATAACTTTCATTCCAATATCATAATCAGCCATATACCAATTCATAATTCAAAGCCATCAAAACCAAATCGATTCTTTTCTCATCGATTTTCTTAAGCATAATTACATCTATAACACAATTCATATTCAAAAACACTCATTTAATTTCATTTTCATATTTCTAATTTCCACTCAAAGTTCGGGGTCCAACAATAACAGAACTTGACTTCTCCAACAGCTAACAAAATCAAAACTCCAGGAGACAAAATCCTGACATTGCAAATTCTTTTAACAGCAGAGAAAACGAAATGTGTGATTTACCAGCCACACATACTTTGATTAACTCTAGTAATTTGTGATTATACTGATTAATCTTCCTTGAATCTTGTTTCAGGATTTTCCTTACTTTCTATTTTTTTTCTGCTCTGTATTTCTTCTTTTATTCTGTTCTTCTTCATTCTGCACATTCTGAATTCTTCACAGCTGCTTCTTTCTTCTTTTCATCTTCCTCTCTACACTAAGTTTCATCCATCAGAACCGGGACTTCATTCCTTCGGTCCATGCAACCTTGAATTATACCAAGTATCATCATTTTCAGCTTCCATTTGCACCTGAAGTCCCTCAGCTTACCTTTCAGCCTTCTTTTCTTCCTAATCTTCACTGACATTGCTAACTCCTCCACCATCGTCAATATTTCAGGCTGCACAAGACAATTCAATTCAACACACTGGTCCTGCAAATTTATGCAACAAAAAATTCTTGACCTTCGACATTATTTTCTGCCAAAGAGAGTTTCCTAAACTCCATCATATCAGAGTTAGCAAGGAAATCGTTCAGAAACCAACTTCATTAGAGACGAAACTGAAACTTGTGGACGGCTAAAACAAATACCATAGCTTAGATGTGATGAACATCTCGCTACGCTTGACCACTCCATTGGAGAATAATTCCTTCAATGTTACTCCTATCTGCATCGTTTCAGAATATGATGATGACCTTATAATTTCTTATAATACGTTCTAAATCAAAAGGACAACGAAAGGCACAAAGAAAAACGCCTCTTTTTCATTAGCAAAGTCGATACGTCTATAACCCGCCTACATTAAAACCCAAATTCAACATTGTTATCAAACTTTCTTGGAATTTCAGGGTAAGTTACTGTTAGAATTTAGAACTAGAAACAAAATAAAAATAGAATAGAAAAGAGGTAATGTAAAAAGCAATTTATTGATATGGTGTGGTTTATATTGACGTTGGAAGCCTAAATATATAGGCAATGAAAGGTAAAATTAACCAAACAAATCAAAATTTTAAAAATTTAAATCTTAATAGATAACAACTTTATTTTATCAGATAAAATTTTATCTTTTAACAAATAATAGATCTTATCTTTACTATTCTATCTTAGTACTTGGTGAAGAATTTCCTACTCCAAATGTTGCAGACAAGCTTCTTGTGACGCTTCCTAAAAAGTACGAGTCAAAATTTTCATCATTTGAAATGACTAAAGATCTATCAAATATAACCTATGCAGAGTTACTAAACGCTCTTCAAGTTGTGGACCAAAGAAGAATAATGAGTGATGGAGAAAATGGTGATAAGTTTGAAGGAGCATATATGGTCCAGAATTTCTCTTCAAAGGGTAAGAGTCAAATTCTTCAATGTACAAATTGTAAAAAGCCCGGCCATAAAGAAAAGAATTATTGGAATAAAGGAAAATCGTCATGCTTCAAGTGCAAGAGGTTTGAGCATTTATAAATGTTATGGATGATCAATCATAATAATTAAGGAACAATGCAGAAAATAAACTAACACACAAATTTACATGGTTCACCAAATATGGTTACGTCCACGGGCGGCTAGGGTTTCTTTATTCACTATGAATGTTTTTTTTATACAATGATACGTTAGGAGAATATAATACAAAAGTCATAACGATATTTCGCCTGATGTAAAGTTCAGAATATTTTATCAGGCTCCATATCTCAACAATAAAAAAACTACAGATTTCAAAATGAAGAAAAAACAAATATGACATTAAGTGCCACAAGAATAAATTCTTTTTAGAGTAGTTACCGAGAAGTGCACCAAAATTAATCGTAGAGAGAAATGCTCTATTGTGAAGATTGGAGAGAGTACTTCAAAAAAAAAAAAGAATTAAGGAGAGATATGCTTTAACTATTGAAAGGTGATGGGAAGTACACCATCAAATTCAAGAATTCTTACAAATTTTTGACTCATACCTTTCAGGAAGTTTCACAAGAAGCTTGTCTACAACCCTCTGAGTAGGAAATTATTCACCAAGTACTAAGATAGAGTAGTAAATATAAGAGTTGTTATTTTTTAAAAGATAAAATTTTATCTATTAAGATAAATTTGTTATCTATTAAGATTTAAATTTTTAAATTTTTGATTTGTTTGGTTAATCTTTACCTTTCATTTCATTGCCTATATATTTAAGCTTTTATCGTCAAAGCAAAACACATCATATCAATAAATAGCTTTCTGCATTATCTCTTTTCTATTATACTCTATTTTAGTTAGTTTCGGTTCTAAAATCCAACAGTGATGAGGCTTAATTGTACAGAAAGAACCTTGACAACAGTTTTGACAGCTTCACCTACGACACCAGGTGGAGCTTTCCATGTTCCAAGGGCAACCGTAGGTATCTTGGCACCGGTGTTGAGATCGAAGTATAAAGGTCCATGTTTGTGTTTGTCTTCATTCATCATCTTCTACAACTGCTTAAAATGGTAGAATCAGTCGGGCAGCCTTTGTTTTCTAATTCCCCTCAAGATCAAACCAGTCACGTACAACAGATTCAGCTTCTAAGACACCCTAAACAAAATAAAATATCCCGTAAAAGATTGTCACGTAATTCAGCATCTTGTCTAGTCTAAATCATAATACATACGTAGTTTTAATTCACAATTAGCTCACAGCAAAATTCTGTTTCCTAGACAACTTTTAATAAATCTCATGATGACGATGAACTGATTTATAGGGTTAAATTTGGATATTGTTAGTGGTTCAGTTTATGGATTAAATCAGGTTCATAAAAGTTTAATTTTTTAAAGCAAAATAATAACTTTTTATTCAAAAGAATTAGGCCCTCAGATAAGTCCAAACTTAATAATTCAAGCTTGAACTCAATTAAAAAAATTACGTTATACATTTAATTTTTAAAAAATTATTTTAAAAAAATTAATGAGATCCCTACTCATCATCCTCACGAGATATTCTTTTCAAAGAGCTTGTGCAGATTAAGATAAGACATACACATCAAGAAATATTTTCAATTACTATTTGATTAGTACATATTAATAGATGATAAATCTGACTTGGTCTCTACTAGTTGTAACAACCCTCTAGATCATATTAGTTCGATCCAGATATTGTGTAGAATCAGTTAGAATTCACTTGTATTTAATAGTTATACTTGTACACAACAATTGTAACACTTTCGATACTCAATTCATTATAACCTCTTATGGTATCAGAGCATATTGCTTAACGGCATATCCATCCTTACTCCAAATTATTATCCCAATAACTCCAGCAGCTGCCGATTATCACCATGACAAACACTGATGCTTCCTCATCCACTACAAATCCTGCAAACACCATATCAATGACAAACTCAACCACGGCTCTTGTGGTTTTGACTCCGACTTCTGTTAAATTGAACGGATCAAATTATTAGGTTTGGAGAATACAGATGTCTGCCCTTCTAATTGGCTACGGTTTACAAGGATACACAGATGGCTCATTCCCGTGTCCACTGGTCACAAACCTGAATTCTGAACACTGGATCCGTCAAGATCAATTAATCATTCATGCCCTTACTACCTTAGTGTCAGAGACACAACTAACTCTGTTGTCCTCGGTTAAATCATCGAAAGAAGTTTGGGATATTCTTCAAAGGGCTTATGCTAGCAAATCGACAACTCGGATCCTCTCGTTAAAGGATCGAATATTGAATCTTGGAAAAGGATCACAACCTGTTCCTTCTTATTTAATGAAGCTTAAGGAAATTTCGAATGAATTATCAATCATCGACAATCCACTTGAAGATGTAGATATGGTTATTCACTGCCTTAATGGTCTTGGACTAGAATATAAAGAGATTATGGCAGCAATCCGTGCTAAAGACTCCTTGATTTTATTTAATGACCTGCACCAAAAATTAACAGATCATGAAACATATTTGTTAAGGTCTTCAGGAGTCAATAATACTGCTATTTCTACTGCACTAGTCGCAAATCGGCAGACTTGGAATTCCCATCGTAATACTAACAGGAAATCACATGGACACACTCTAGGGCCTATGCAACAACAACAAATCACTCCTGGACCTATGCAACATCAACAGACGCATTCCACTAAATTTCCTGCCACTAGAAATTCTGTTGCGGCAACTGACGGCTCTCATATCTCTTCTTCTATTATTTGTCAGTACTGTGACAAACCCGTACATACCGCCAAGCATTGTTATAAAATTCATGGTCAACCATGTAATAGACAGCCTGCAGCTAATTATACTCAAACAAATCAATCGACCAATTCTGACATGTGGATTGTGGATTCCGGTGCCTCTCATCATATCACTAATGATTTACATAATCTTTCACTTGCAACTCCGTATGATGGTTCAGATTAGCTGGTAGTAGGTAATGGTTCTGGTCTTTCGATTGCTAACGCTGGTACATCAACACTCTCCACTTGTACAAAACCGTTATCTTTGATGAATATTCTTCATGTTCCGTCTCTTAAGACTAACCCCCTATCTGTTAAGCACCTATGCAACAATAATAATGTATCTGTTGAATTTTTTGATACCTACTTTTAGGTGAAGGATGCATCAACGAGGGCGGTTCTTTTGCAGGGCAGTATTGACTATCTGTATTACATACACTTCACCAGGCCATCTCCTACTTCCAATGTCGCTATTCACCAATCTTCTCCAAACTGGCATCACATCTTGGGTCATCCGTCGTTTCCTATTTTACAGCATTTAAATAAATTGCTTGAGCTTCGTATTGATTTGTCTTCATTGAGTCCTTGTTTTTCCTGTGCATGTGCTAAGAGTCACAAACTATCATTCTCAAATAAACATCTTCGTAGTTGTCGTTTGCTTAAGTTTATTTTTATTGATGTTTGGGGCCCCACTCCTATATGTTCTTTAGATGGCTTTCGCTATTACGTAGTATTTGTTGATCATTTTACCAAATATGTTTGGATATATCCACTTCGTAATAAATCAAATGTCTCTACCCTTTTTCCTCAATTTAAATCCTTAGCTGAAAATTACTTTCGCACTCGTATAGCCACTCTTTACAATGACAATGGAGGTGAATATGTCGCTCTTCAATATTCTTATGACAACATGGTATTACACACTTCACCACACCACCACACACCCCGGAATTGAATGGCATAGCCGAGCAATGTCATCATCATATTGTTGAAACTGGTCGTGCCCTTCTCCAACACGCTAAACTTCCCTCCACATTCTGGGTTCATGCTTTTCAAACTTCTGTTTATCTTATTAATCGACTACCCACACCACTTCTCAAAATGCAGTCTCCATATGAGGTACTCCACAAGTCATCACCTAATTATCGTCACTTACATGCCTTCAGATGCTTATGTTTTCCATGGTTGAGACCATATCCCATAATAAACTAGAACCTAGGTCTACCCCGTGCATCTTTGTTGGCTATGTTAATTCGCAATGTGCCTATCTTTGTTATGACCCACTTACCAAAAGAACTTACACTTCATGTCATGCTACGTTTTATGACAACTCCTTTCCATATGAAAATCTTACCCAACCTCAATCCTCACCTCATGTCCCTTCACCAAACTCACCGTCCATCATCCCAATGGTTTCTCAATATCCATCTTTGGTTGTGAAACATACATCACCTGCTATAGTTAACAATCACTTGACCATGACTAAGTCAGACCAACATCAATCGGTCCTTGTTATAGATCTGTAGATACCTGTCGCTACTGCAATCGAATCGTCTACTGTTGTTGCTCCTTCATTGAACCCGCCCTTCCTTACTGCCATTGACAGACCTGCCACACAGCTACCCGCAACATCCAACACCCATCCGATGCTAACACGGGCTAAGAATAAAATCTTTAAACCGAAAAAGAAGTATCAGGTTAGCAAACATCCTTTACTTGTGTTTCGCAGGCTATGAAGGATCCTGTATGGCAGGCTTCTATGAATGATGAATTTAATGCACTTGTTACTAATCATACATGGGATTTGGTTCCGGCTCTGCCGAATGTTAACATTGTGGGCAATAAGTGGTTATTTCGAATCAAACGGCATCCGGATGGCTCTGTTGTGAGATAAAAATCTCGCTTAGTTGCAAAGGGATTTACTCAAACATATAGCTTTGATTATCATGAGACTTTTGCCCCAGTTATCAAGCCACAGACTATGCAAATCATTCTAACAATTGCATTAGCCCACGGTTGGTCTCCTCATCAGATGGATGTGAACAATGCATTCTTACAAGGGGAACTAACTGAGGAATTTTATATGCGTCAACCACCTGGTTTTGTACATCCAGATCACCCGACTCATGTTTGCAGATTACATAATGCTATTTATGGCCTTCATCAAGCTCCACGGGCATGGTATGATTCTTTGAAACATTTAATTTTGTCCTTTGGGTTTCACAATTGCCTCAGTGATTCTTCTCTTTTTATATACCACAAAGACGGTATTGTTGCATACTTCGTTGTATACGTGGATGACTTATTATTAACGGGAAGTTCTCCTGAGTTTTTGACAAAGTTTATTACGGCTTTATCTGAAGCCTTTTCTCTGAAGCATATGGGTTTTCCTAGTTACTTTTTGGGCATTGAGTTTATTCTTA
>JANIJH010000004.1:62096154-62111040 GCA_024520975.1 Erythroxylum areolatum | reverse complement strand
CCATGTAATCCAAAGCTAACTGGTCCGCATCATTCCCTTCCACTTGTAAAGAACTCGACCTCGAGTTACCATCATCACAGTGATAAAGGTAAAGATCCGCCACGTTAAACGTCTTGGATATCTTCATATGATCTGGAAGGTCAAGAACATAAACAAGGTTTGGCTTTGCCGTTCTTTCAAGATCGCTTGTCGTTCTTGTTTCTCTTTTCGTCCAATCAAACGACATTGATTAAATTCCTAAACGGAGTCTAAACGTTCTTGTTCCGTTCTTAACTTTCATTCTCCGTCAATACAATTACCTTTTCCAGCTGAATTGAAGAGAACTTGGCAAACTAGGTCCGCAAGAAAGACCATATCAAAAAGGGCTACCTGAACAGGAGTTTTCAACAGTTTCTCTGCTTAGAATACAATTCCCAAAGACATCACCTAGTTCCAAAGGGCGAATCAAGTTTATGTATAGGATTATGAATCCAGTACAGAACAAGACGTGATAGGAGTCTCGGACTGTGCCCAGGAAACAGGATACTGTTGCTTTGCTATTACTCGATAGTGAGCAGGCAGTGAACACAATCACACTAAAATCAAAACCAACAGATATGTAATCAACAGTCCTCCACATGAAACGTGGTGATTCTGGAAGTTACAGAAAGTTGACTAACAGATTTAGATGAATGCAAAGTTCAAACGTTCGAAAACTTTTCTAAAGACAGAAGAATGTAAATGTATGTAGTAATTTTTCACTACATCATCCATCCATTTTATACGAGGATCCACAAAGTCCAACTCGTCTCAGAGGTCAAACCTCACCATCCCATAGTTCCTCAACATTCCTATACGGGCCAAAAGTCTCGTGGACGAACCCAGTCCCTCTCAGAAGTCTTGCCTGCAAAATCAGTATCAAGCTCGCCTCATGATGGGTTTCACAGAAATAGAAGACTTAAAAGTTTCAAATAATCTTATCCTTTAATGCCCCATTATGGAGTTAAATCAGAGGATGAGTTCATTAGTTGGGAAATCTGTTTTGTTTGTTTCTCCAAGTAATGAAGCATAAGTAACATAGCAATAGCAGTAGAGTACAGAAGCATAGCCAAAGGAGAAAGAAGTTGCGTGCCTGTTCAATTTTACAGAACTTGTCAAACAAGTCCACAGGAATAGACCATCCAAGGACATCAAAGTTTTCCTTAATCCTTGTTTCATTTGTACTCTTAGGGACTACACTGTGACCCATTTCCAAGCCCCAGCGAAGAGCAATCTGTGCAGGAGTTTTGCCCAATTTCTCCGCAACCATGTTTACTATAGGATTCTTCAGCACATCACCTTTGATCCATGACGTGCCTGGAGATCCCAGAGGTGAATATCCCTAGAAGTTCAAGGAACCAAAATTAACTAATCAATTAGATTTTCATTGGGAGAAATGACTTCCCTAATCTAATAGTATCGACTAGCAAGTTGAGGAGTAACCATAATTTTACACACTCACAGAAAGGTGAACTCCCTTAGCATTGCAGAAGGCATGTAGCTTGGCCTGTTGCCACGAAGGATGACACTCCACTTGATTGACTGCTGGAGGAACCTTAGCCACTTCCAGCAAATCTGCGAGTTTCTTCGTAGAGAAATTGCTCACACCAATAGCACGAGTCTTCCCAGAGAAGTAGAGTTCTTCCATTGCTCTCCATGTTCCAGGAATATCTGGGTTCTCAAAGTACTCAGGCTTGAAGCCAATTGATCCCTTCTTCATCTTCACTGGCCAGTGAATCTACAAAATCAAACCGAACTAAACTCAAATGCTAGCAAACCTTGAATTTGAAATTTAGACATAAGCAAACGTGAAGATTAGGTCATTACTCTGCCTGTCTCGACAATGTCAAGAAAAACATCTAAAGGATCATCTAAAGATGTCCTCTTAAAAATTTCTCCATTATTTTGTATTTGGTACATCAGAAAGTATTTACTACTTGCTCATCTCATACATCTACCCAGTTTTAACCCTGGGTAGTTGCAAAAGTATTTATGCCTCTCAAGCCGCCACCAGGGTTAAACACCTTATAGTTTTCCTGGTCAAGGCACAGATCTCCCCCAAATAGATGAGGAAAGCCAATACCAGGAATATGATGAACAACTAATTGAAGCGAGTCACAACACATACACTACATTAAATCAATATCCTGTCAGAAAAACACATACCAGGTACAGATCAATGTAATCAAGTTGCAAGTCCTTTAATGTTGCTTCCAATGCCACTGGTACATCTTCTGGTGCGTGGTCCTTGCACCTGATTGTATCAGTTTTGTCAGACATACCTTACATAACAACTCCACTTAATTGAACTAATGTTTACTACTAAAGACAAGAGCATAATTGACAATGATCCATCAGAGAAAAAGAGGGAAACAAGAAGAAAAACAAAGGTGATAAATAAGGAACAGACCAGAGCTTGGAGGTAACAAACAAATCTTCCCGCTTCACGACACCGTCGTCAAACAACTTCTTCAAAACCGCACCAATCTGCAGAAAACAATTTATCGTCCTGAATCAATTCCGTCAAGCTAAAACTAGGACTATGATGCGACTTCAAACGAAATCAAATCACCGCTAACTGATTTGACCTCTTTCTCGTTGTCATAAGCACTTGCGCAATCAATGTGGCGGTATCCATTCTGAGTTAGACAATCATTTTGCTTAGTTAGAACAAGACAATCCATTCCAAAAGAGATTAACGACGGAGGTGAATAAAAAAAACAAAAAAAGAGGGGCAGAAAAACAACCTTGATGGCCAGTTCCACGGCGGCACCAACGACTCCAGGCTCAGCCTGCCACGTGCCTAGCCCCACCGACGGCATCTTATCGCCAGTGCTAAGCTCAAAAAATCGAATCTCGCCCTCCATTTTCCACTCGGCCCAAGCTCTCGCAGAGTCGAAATGAACCAGTACCACAAGGCCGTGCTCTCACTACGTAACATTGCGCATAACGGTATGGCTTTTATAGGGGAAAGATTTATGCCTTTTCCAAAAATGGTCAATTTCGTGATAATATTTACTATTTTAGTCGACTCAGGGTTTGAAGCCAATTGGCAGTAGCATACAATGCCACGTTTAAGAAATCTAGCGGATAATATCAAATGATCCAACGGTTCAAGAACTTTTTACGTCGCTACAACAGAAATGGTCCGGAGACGTCGGCGCATACTATACAAATTGATGTGACTTCTGCTTGTCGTTTTGAAGCGGATTGCAGATTTTGGAGGACTTTGTTGATTCGTCTTATTCAAGTGAAGAATGTGATTGGCGTGTTTTTATCACTTTAATATATACATTATTTTTATCATATATAATTTTTTTATTTAATAAATTTAAAATATCACATTATATGTAAATCTATCGAAAAGAATCTCTTTATTAGATAAAAATATGGCTACATATTATCGAACTTGTAGTGGATTTTTAATTAGGTATTGATTACGATGATAGTAAAATTTAAAATATAAAATAATTATGCACTCTTTCTTTATTCTTTTGTCAATACTCCTTCCTTACTTAGCTCTTATTGCTTCCTTAAAATGTATAATGTCAAAATTACAATATGTGACAATTACGTGAAAAAAAAACACCGATATTCATCCTGTCAATCACATTAACTAAGAACTTAAGAGTTATACTATTCTTATAAAAATTGGAAAAATTAAAATATTTTAACATCACTATTTAAAGTTAAAGTTATTAATATAAAATTAATTAAAGTTTAAAATTTTTATAATTAACCCTATATTTTCTCAATAAACAACCATATTTTCTTTGATTCGTTGATAAGAATTAAAAGAATTAACTCAAATGAATAATAGAGATGGCAATGGGTCAATCCATGAGCCAGTCCCATCAATTTTTTTAAATATAATTTTCTTAAAATTAAAAATATAAAAATACTTTTTTTAGTTAAATCTCACCCTGAATTTCTCAAGACGTAACTTTTTTAAACAAAGTGGTGTCATTTTGTTCAAAAGAAATTAGACCTCATGCTGGTATGAGCCTGGGCCTAGCTCATATATTGACTCGTTAAAAACACCTAAATTTAAGTTCATAGGTCGGTCCATAGGCCACTCCATTATCATCCCTAATAAACATAATAAATTTAGGAGTCATCTTTTTCGTTGCATAGCTAGAACTTGGGATATTTTATTTCCTTTTACTAGTAAAGTTATAGGACATTGATTCCCACCTAAATAAACACAACCAATGCAATTCTTGAGATTAAAGCCATCTTCCACCAATTGTATATTAGGTTCCATGACCATGAAAGCTAACTCATTTCACAAGTGAAATCTCACCATCCCACAGCTCCTCAAGATTCTTACATGGGCCAAAATTCTCAGGGACGTACGCAGTCCCCTTTCCAAGTCTTGCCTGCAAACTTAGTCCCAAGCATGTGATAAACGACTTGAAAAGTTCCAAATAATTCCGACTTTTAGTGCCCCATTATCGAGTCAAAAACAAGAAATGAGTTCATTGGTTTGAAAATTATGTTTTGGTTTTTCAAATAATGAAGCACAAATATCGTAGCGATAGTACAGAAGTAAAGCCAAAGGAGAAAGAAGGCGCTTGCCTGCTCAATTTCAGAGAAGTTGACAAACAAGTCCTCAGGAATAGACCATTCAAAGACATTAAAGTCTTTAATTTTTTGTTCACAATTCATCTGAAATTCAATTAAGAATTACTTTCACGAACATTTGTTTTATTCTTTAAATAAAATATTTATATTTAAATATTTTATAAAGCGCTTCAAATCGGAATAGTTGATAAAGTTCAAGTCTAATTCAAATTCTGAAAAAGTTATTCTTGAAACTTGAGCTCGTCATAAATTCTAATCAAAACATATTTTACCTATTGATTTCAAGTTGAGTCAGACTGAATCATACCCAACGTACTAAATTTAAATTTAGATTAAAGTTTACATCAAACAAGAACATTGAAAACTTTTCGCACCAATGCTTGGTACTATGAACAATGTGAAAACAACTATTAAATATGGTACTAACTTAATCACTTGACACTATGAACAATGTGAAAACAACTATTAAATATGGTACTAACTTAATCACTTGACACCTCAAATCTCACCGTCCCATAATTCCTCAATGCTCTTGTATGCGCCCAGAGTCTCGTGGACAAACGCAGTCCCCTTCAGCAATCTTGCCTGCAGAATCAAACACAAAGCATCTGTCAGGAGCAGTTTCTTATGCATAGAAGAAATCCAAAATACCAGATGCTAGAACAGGAACCCCAAGCTGACAATAACAATAACCATATCATAGTAATAGGAGAATGAAGTTGCTTGCCTGCTCAATTTCAGAAAACTTGGCAAACAAGTCCTCAGGAATAGACCATGCAAAGACGTCAAAGTTTTCCTTAATCCTTTCTTCATTAGTACTCTTAGGAAGTACACTATGACCCATTTGCAAGCCCCAGCGAAGAGCAACCTGTGCAGGAGTTTTGCCCAATTTGTTTGCAACCATGTTTAGTATAGGATTCTTGAGTACATCACTTTTAAGCCATGTGGTACCAGGGGATCCCAACGGTGAATATCCCTACAAGAGAACAAATCAAAATTAAATTAAGAACTACAATTTCTGTAAGAGTATGTTAGTACAATGGACAATCGGAAAATGTAACCAAAGATAATGCCAAACTTACAGAAAGGTGCACCCCATTAGATTGACAAAAGGCACGTAGCTTGGCTTGTTGCCATGAAGGATGGCACTCCACTTGATTAACTGCAGGAGGAATGCGTGCCACTTCCAGCAAATCTCCCATTTTCTTTGAAGAGAAGTTGCTAACGCCAATTGCCCTAGCCTTGCCAGAATCATATAGTGCTTCCATCACTCGCCATGTGCCCGGAGTATCTGGTAGCTCTAAGTTCTCAGGGGCAAATTCAACTGTTCCCTTCTTCCTCCTAAGCGGCCAGTGGATCTACGAGATCAAACTCAAATGTTAAACCATGTTTTCTATCAATTCATGGTTTTTCTGTATTTACAGCTAGAACAAAAGCAGAGGTAATGTTGCCACAAGTCCAAGCCTGCCTCAAACAATGGAAGGAATTGCTTCTAAAAATCATGCACAAATGCCTTTTTTGATGGAAATTCTTTCCAATTGCATGCTTAATTGTTCAGATTCAAACAGGGATCCGATCAGGCAACAACATACAAGGTAAAGATCAATATAATTAAGCTGCAGATCGCGCAAGGTTCCTTCCAAAGCTTCTGATACATCCTCAGGATAATTTTCATTGGACCTGTTTCAAATAGCTTTGTCTTAGATATGCATTACATTGCAACCACATTGGAATTGAATTAAGGAAGAGAGGAAGAAACCTAAGTTTGGAGGTGATAAACAAGTCTTCTCGCTTCACCACTCCATCATCGAACAACTTCTTCAAAACCGCACCAATCTAAAACATCACTTGGTTAAATTATACACTTACTTTCAACCTTAGCTTACAAGATGTGAAGAGTTTACCTCCTTTTCGTTGTCATAGGCTTTTGCACAATCAATGTGTCGATACCCAATCTGCATAGCAGAAGAAGCCGTTCTTAGTTCAGTTCAAGATACGAAACGCTCCGAGTAATGGTTACCCATAAAGAAGTGGAAAAGAAAAAAGACCTTGACGGCGGCTTCTACAGCGGCGCCGACTACACCAGGCTCAGCCTGCCATGTGCCGAGTCCGACGGACGGCATCTTAGCTCCGGTGTTAA
This sequence comes from Erythroxylum areolatum, assembly GCA_024520975.1. Classification (NCBI taxonomy): domain Eukaryota; kingdom Viridiplantae; phylum Streptophyta; class Magnoliopsida; order Malpighiales; family Erythroxylaceae; genus Erythroxylum; species Erythroxylum areolatum. The sequence goes on along the minus strand of JANIJH010000004.1, from coordinate 62,104,298 downwards.
GTTCAAAGAACATAATCTCGTCCGCCATTTTTCACTCCCCTAACCGTTGAAGCGTGGAATCGAAGCACCAAAAGACTGAGGATTCGAAGCTATTGAAGTATGGAAATTTGGCCGTCGTTGCATTTGTACGACTTGATTGTACAGTTTCTGCATTTGGAATCTTTTTAGTGACATACATAAGAAAATATTAATTTTTTATAGTACCTTTTTTTATTACATAAAATTATTTATTATTTCTGTTAAAATTCAATTATTTTCTTTTTTAAATTATTCCTTATCTTTATAAAAATACAAAAGAAAGATCGTGTAAATTTAACCTTCTCCAAACTCTCTCGAAGCAGGAGCCTTGACTTTTTTAGAAGGTACAAATTTCAATTCATTAAAATTTAATAATGTATTTTACATATATTAAAACTTAATAATAGAATTGCTTATAAAAATAATAATTCTAACAATATTAGAAATATCTTAAACTTTCAAATAATATATATTTATTAAAACTTTAATCTAATACTATTTTAAATCTCCTACAATAAACATATTTGTGATTATATATTTGATAATCAAAACCTATCCAAAGAAGAAGATATTTCATACTCCCTTTAAATTTCAGTATTTATATTACTCTATTAGTCATATTAATAATAAACCTACTTTTAGATTAAAATACTTAATTTTTTAAAGTTTAGTAACTTAAATAAAAATTTTAAAAAATTGAATACTATTTTAAAAAATTTTGGTAACTAAAATTTTAAAATTAATTAAATATTTAAATGATATTAATTATTATATAATTATATTTATAAAAATTATAAAAAATCAAAACCAAGAGTATCATGGGTTTTGAAATTCTAAATTTTGTTAAATTTGGGATTTTTAACATTTTTTATTCTAATTTTAACATAAACAAGTAAATGATACTTTTTAAAAAATTATATTTAGATGAATGACATAATTTATGATCTAATAAAAGAGTAAAAGACATAATCCTCTACTTAGTTTAATAAATTTTAGAAAAAATCATAATTTTTGACAAAAACACTTTTTAGTTTTCAGTTTTTTAGAAAAATTTGTTCTCTTCGATTTCGGTTAAAAAATAACAACAAAATATATGCACAATGAACATTATACTGGTATTAATTAAATGTTATTTATATAATGATTCAACCTAACTCTTAAGTTTGAACCGAACTAATTAAATTTGACTCAAACTAATAATTTGTTATATTATTTTAAGATGTAATGTTCTACAAGCCTAGTAATCACAGCAAGAAGAGTCTTATTTTATTCACGGATACAACGCCACATGCCTTTGGTATTGGTGTCTTTCCTTGTGTGCTCCTCAGGGTCCCGAAGTGGTGTTAGAGCCATAGACTTAGTGTTATTGACAATGGTATACATTATTCTTGATAAGAATGAGTAAAGAGATTGGCAAAAATGAACGAGTCCATGACTAGTGACCTTGTTCACCTTTCTTCTACTCTTTCTATTGTTGATCTTCCTTCTAGTGTTCAACGTACTTTATCAAATAGAATAGACAACCTTGTAGAAATTACTCATCTTCCAACAGAAAGTTGTATCCGTAATACTTCTCTTCCTTTGCTTAGCCCGTACAGTATATATTTTAGAGATCGTTCTTAGACTAGAAGTATTCGTACTATTCTCTTTACAAATCGCCATTAAAAAAAAGAAATCACCCAGAGTTCTCGTCTTGAATAGTGTAGTTTACAAGCTACTTTTGCATAGCAATATGTAAAGTTGGAGATCCTAAAGGAGCTTATCTCTCTTTGGAGAGAGCAAAACCATACTCATCACATGTTGGAGCAGTTCTATTTGTTCTTATTCTTCATGGAAGAAAAAGAATACATGCTACAATCAGGATATCTCTTCTTGACAATGCCTACACAACGTACCAAAATGATTTAATTGGTACTTTGCTTACGACTCTCAACAATGGAAGTGTCATGCTCACAATAATACCTGATTTCAACATCAAGATGGATGATCCAATATTATCTGAAAGACTCCAGGTCCTGATCCAAATCATTGGAGCCAAACAAGATCCTATAGTAATTATGGCTACTCTACATCATTAGATGATTTATCGTCTTCAGAATCATGCTGTAGATCTGAACTTTTCAAACTCTACTACGGATGCTCTTTATATAGTTACTGATCGTTCCAATGATTAAATTACTATTGTCCATTTCCCCTAGCAATTGTTTTCGAAAGAGCTGGAAAAGTTGGTGCCTACAGAATGGATCACGAACTATCAGAAAGTGTTCCCTATTCGTCACAGGTACTCATTTCACATGACCATTCCTCCAATTCTTCAGACTCTTAGAGATGAATCGGTGCAATTTATCTACTCCAAGCCTACTGATGATCAACTAAGTACTTCAACTACTACTAGCCTAGTTTTGATGCTACAACCTGTAATGCCTCATACGAAAGGCAAAGATCCTCTGATTCATTATGGAGATCCGATCTATGTAAGTCATCATCGTAGACATATCATCTGGGATGTTGATCCCAATATGTGTGATCCAAATTGTCCCTGCAAATATGAATTAGACAGTGATGATGATGATGAGCTGTATAATCGATGAAGACGACGAAAGAAAAAATCACATCCTCAAACATTTTCATCCCTAATGAAGAAAAACTCAGTCAATTCTAGCAAAGCCTCTGCACTAATGATGCGAGCCCTAACAAAAGACAAAGGACTTACAGAGCTCAGTTTGACACTGATAGCTCAAGTGATGAAGCCTCTTTCCACAATCTCCAATCGTGACAAGAACCAATTCGTCATAAATGATGACTAGGATTCCACTCTTTATGTGGGACTCTTATATTAGTTGTCATTATACTTATGTGTTTTTTAGTGTGACATTATTATTGATAAAAAATCGAATTTAATTAGTTTGGATCAAGTTTAAAAACTGATTTGAGTTATCATATTAATGACATACGATTAGTCCATGTCTTATATATATATTATATGTATTTTGTCGTTATTTTTTTAATGAAATATAAAAGAAGGGATTTTCTTAAAAAACTAAAAGTTATAAAGAAACTTTCCGAGAATTTTACAGATAAGAGAGTTTCATAAACTTTGTTAAACTTGTCTTTTACCCTTTAATAAAATGATAAAAATTCAAAAAAGTTGTTTCTTTTTATACTTTTATATAATAATTATTTAATAAATATACTTAAGTTAAAAAATATCTTTAAGAGTTAAAATGCATAAAATTATTTTTATATGTTAATTTATAAATAATTTGTACTTTCTAAAATATAGTACTTTTTACAAATAATATTAATAAATATTATATAATTACAAAGATATTAAAAAATTAAATAAAATTTTATTTTAAGAAAAATAAAATTAAAAAGGCACCAAAAAAATAAAAACGAAATTAAACTACTCCTAAAATCTAAATCTCCAAAACTAACTTTGTATTAGAATTTTTAATATAGGCAGAATGTAGAATTCACCAACAATAATTGGGCTTGGATCAACTATTGTCAAAGTGATTAAAACTAGTTATTTGGATAGTTGACTCTTATCACTTATAAACCCTTTAACATTTTCATGTTTAGTCAATATGAGATACTCTAATACTCTCCCTCAAGTGCAACTAGGACTGGATATCAAATTGTCACTTGAAATAAACTTAGTGATAACCGGACTGGGTCGCTAAGATTGGATATTTAGACGAAAAACCGAAAAATTAATAATCCAGATCAAATCTGATACCATATTATATTTTTTAAATATGCTTTGTGCTAATGCTTGGTGACTGAGAGATGCAAGAGAGCCACGAACAGGAGACGTTAAGTATGGCTTCGCAATCTCTCATCTCGTCCCCAGTTTTGTTGGAAGATTTGCTCACATTATCAGCAAATCTTTTAACATTGAGAGTGTGCTTGTTTGGTGGGTATGATGAGAGAAGACTGGGTATGGAATCAAAAATAAAGCTTGGTAAGAGGTTATGATTGGATGATTTATGCTTTCATTTCTAATTTTTGAACATTTCTCCATTCCTCTCTAATATGAGAGGAATGAGAGTCATTCCTCCAATATCCTTTGTTTTTCAATATGGTAGCTTTGCCACCATTATTTATTCCTACCCTATGACCCAAAGCAATGCTTGATTTTTTCTGGTTTAGTAAGGTTTTGGTATTCTTTAATTAAAATATAATTAATTAAAATATAATTAGTTAATTAATTAAAATATAATTAATTTTTATTTCTCAATATTTTTTACAAACCAACCACTATTAATGGTAATGATAGTCATTCATTTCTCTTAACTAACCATTATAATTATAATAATAATATTCATTCTCATTTCTCACTATATTCATTTACATTTTTATTGCCATTCCCTTATACGAGCCAACCACACCCTGAGACCATTAGAGCACTTAAGCTGTTGGGAACTTGCCCCGATTTCTTGAAAGGCTTCAGTGATGAAGATGATATTGAGTTTTCTTGGATTTTCTTAAATAGTCCATACTTCTTATGCCTTGTACCGTCTGTGATACAATACATTTATTCCTAATGTTTTAATTTTGTAGCCACTTTGCTTTTCTACAGACGCTTTAAATGATCTAAACGCATCACAAGCTTCTAATTTCTGTTTTAGAAAATACACCCAGACCTTTATACTAAAATCATAAAAAAATAGTAAAATACCTATTACCTCCATTAGATGGAACTTTAAGAGTAAACAGATCGAAACGAATAATCTCCAATAGCTTCTTTGCAATAAAACTTCCAATCCTATCTATCAAGTTGCAAAAGCCATGATAAACAAATACATGCAACTGAAGATAATGACACATGGGAATTAACAGATTTGCCTGCTGATAAAGACCCTATAAGAGTAAAGTGGGTGTAGAAGACAAAGTATAGGCTTAATGGTGAAATTGATCGTTTTACAGCTAGATTGGTTGCAAAAGAATATAAGCAAAAGCTAGGTATTGATTACTTAGAAGTATTTGCTCCTATTATGAGATTAGATACTATTCACATGGTGATTCCTCTTAGCTCAAAATAATTGGAAGATTTATCAAATAGATGTAAAATCTTCTATTTTAAATGGCACTTTGGAAAAGGAAGTATATGTTGAGCAACTTGTAGGGTATGAAATTAGAAGAAAAAAAAAGATAAAGTTTAAAAATTGAAGAAAGCATTGCATGGATTAAAGTAGGCACCAAAAGTATGGTACAAAAGAATTGATTCATACTTCATAAAGCATGATTTTGAATGATGTCCTTTGAGCATACTATTGATGATTTAATTTTTACTATAAACAAATCAAAGATGATTGAAGAATTTAGGGAGGTTGTGGTAAAATCATTTGACATCACAGATTTATGTTTAATGTCTTATTTTCTTGGAACAGAGATAATTTAACAAGTTGATGGAATTTTTATTTCCCAAAGGAAGTATGCAAATGATATTTTAAAGAAATTTAAGTTAGATAATTCAAACCAACTCTCACTCCAATTGAAGAGAAATTGAAACAAATAAAAGAAGGTAAAGGGAGACCTATAAATTCAACTTACTACATGAGTTTAATTGGAAGTTTGAGGTATTTAACTACAACTAGACCAAATATAATTTTTAGAGTTGGATTATTTAGTATATTCGTGGAGGAGCTTTGCATTTTTCATTTACAAGGAGCAAAGAGAATTTTTGCTATATTAAAGGTACTTTGAATGAAGGAATTTTTTTATACAAATATCAATTATGTGAATTATATATGTTACACAAATAGTGATTGGGGTAGAGATATAGAAACAAGCAAAAGCACATCAGAGTATGCTTTTCATCTTGGCACTGATACAATATCATGGTCTTTAAGGAAACAACTCGTGGTTGCATTATCTGTAGTTAAATCAGAATACATTGTAGTAACTAGTTGTGCTATATAGGCAACATGACTAAAAAGAATGGTTGAATTACTACTTCAAAAATAAGATGCTCTAGTAAAATTATTCTGTGACAATAAGTCCACAATAACACTGTGTAAAAATTCATTTTTCCATAGGAGATCCAAGCATATAGATATTTGGTTTCGCAAAATTTGTGAGCTAGTAACTGAAAAGAACGTAGTGATTAATTATTGTCACACTGAAGAACAAGTTATAGATATTTTTACTAGGCACTGAAGTTTAAGTTGTTTCATAAACTGAAAGAATTGTTGAGGATGATAAATTTCTATCAGCTTGATGTAAAGGAGGCAATGTCAGGAATATATATATAGCCATCATAAATTTCACCTACTATTAATATATTGCTTCAGTGTGTGTACATATATGTATCAGAGTTGCATACGAAAGGTGGCAATAAGATACTAAAGCAATATATTAAAAGTATGAGAAATTCATGATGGCTATACATTGGAAGTGGGGCTATGTGAGGCACAACTTTCTTGAAGCTTAAGCACTCCATTTTGAATTGACCAATTTGTGGTCCAACAGGAAACGTTCTTTTGTATTAGTCTTTATTATTTTATTACTTTTTGTTTCCTATAAAAGGGAGCCTTGTGACCGAGCTTATACAGTTGAATATATTTTTGGTGATTGAGTTAATTCTCCTCTTCTCTTTCTTTCTCTCTCTCTCTCTCTCTGTATGTGTGCATGTGTGTGTGTGTATTATGTCATTTTGATAGCATATTTTATTGAACTATGAAATATAGTTCAATATTAATCCCTATTAATGACTATTATCAAGTAAATTGACATAAATTGAAGAATTTTATGTTTCAAAAAATTAGGGACATGTGGATTTATATTTACTAAGATTTAAAAAAAAAACTTGTCCCTATATTAAAATTGAGATTTATTTTTGTGTTCATTTTTTAAAGTAGATTCTTAATTAAATGTTTAACTAAAAAGTAATTTAGTTTTTTTTAGAGTCTAAAACTCAAGATAGGTATTAAATATAGATGAAAATATTACATTGAACAAAAATGTGTTTACTTTATTTGTGAAAAGATTTTGGTGTGAAGAAGAAGAGAAAGATAGGGTTGTTATTAATTTCAATGGTGACATCTACATCAGTCTACTTATATATATATATTTAAATAGCAATAAGGAAATGCAAATGGGTTGTTTGAAGCCATCATTTATGCACTTAATTATTCATAAAAGTTTTTATTTATTATAAATGAATCTAATAATGGTGTTATGCTTTAAAGTGTTAGACTAGTAAATTATTCAAAGTCAGCTTAGGGAAGACAAAATGATAGTTAATCAAATGATGCGTGGTATATGTTGTATTTGATTTTATTTATTTAGTTATGGCATTTAAAGTGACTTTGATTTGTTAGAACTATATGTAAGTTACTTTTTCTAAGATTTGTTGTTCTGTCCGACTAATGTTGTGACAAAAATATGTTGACTTTTTTTTTTAGTTTTATTGCAATATAATTGGCCTTATCTTGCTTTTTATACATGACATCCTTGCTCAAAATGATTTGTAATATATTCAATTGGTCAAGTGGAATTCACTTATTTGGAGCTATTTATTTAATTGTTTTTATTGTTTCTAATACTTAATTCATTCATATTTTATTTTTAGGATGTAATTCACTTATTTGGAGCGAAAGAAACAAATTCAGACAAGTTTAAGGTGATTTAGAGCTATTTTGATGAATTTATAATTCAAAGGAGTTGCATGTAAAACCTAGAGATAGATTGACATAAATCTTCTGAATTAGCTTCAAAGCTAATAGGAAAGTTCATAAATCAGATCAATGATTTAATTTAATGAGAAAGCAATTTTGAATAATCAACTTAGGATTAGTTGTTAATAATCTTGAGAAAGATATTAATACAATTGAGTAATTGACCTAGTATAATGAAATTCAGTTTAAATTTATGTATGAAGTTTTAATTGCAAGAGAAAACCTAGATGGATTTGAAATATGGGTATTACTATCTTAATTGATTATGTCATAGTTTAATCTTCATTCTAGTTAATCAACTGGTGTTGATTTTTTGTAGCATCCCACTCCCGCAAGACCCGAACCCGATATCGACGGTGATATCCGAGCTCGTGACCCGTGAGGGTGGCATGCTAGAACACTCAATCAGTCAATAATTGGTACCATTTTTTTTTGAAGAAA
>JANIJH010000004.1:62051804-62063121 GCA_024520975.1 Erythroxylum areolatum | reverse complement strand
TTGAAGAAATTAGAAAGTTTGACTTTTTGGAGTAGAGAGTTGACTTTTGATGTAGGCAGATTTTGAGGAAATGATCTTCATAAAATTTGTAGATTATATTGAGAGCTTTCTGTAGCCATAAAGTTTGCAATTTTTCGATATCGAGGCAAAAAGTTATGATAATTTGAAGTTTGGATATTGCTTAGGTGATTGCTAACAGGACAGAAATTTTGATTGAAAAATTGACTTAACTAGAGGTTGAAGTTGCTTTGGAATTCTTCATGAACGTTGTAGAGCTTATTTATATCTTTCCATTGATATAAAGCACGAAAATTTTGGAAAAGAGAGTAGAAAGTTATGATTTTTAGAAGTTCTGATGCTGTTTAGTGTGAAGCCGATCGACCAATCACTTTGTGTGGAGTTTTCAACCTATTTAGAGGTCGATCTAATTTTTAAGGCCTTCATAAGAGTTGTAGAGGGTTCTTTTACCTTTCTATAGACACCAAGTTTGTCAAATTTCGAGTTCTGGGTCGAAAGTTATGAATTAGAGATAGATTGATTTAGAATGTAAGGTCTCCAACGCAATGAGTTTTTCTAAGTATATGTTTTCGGATCCATTCGTTTGTCTGCTTTGATTCGCTTCGATTCGCTTTTGTTCGCTTTGTTTTTCGATTTATGTTCCGCTTGCGATTCATTCGCTTCCGATTTATGATTCGATTCGTATCCGATTTGATTTCGCTTTATGTTTTGTTTCTTTGCTTTGATTCGATTCATATTCGTTCGTTTTCGTATTCGATTTCGATTTGCTTCCGCTTTCATTTTGCGTTTTGCTTGTTCTCCGCTTCATCTGTTTCCGTTTTCCGGTTGGGATCTGATTTCCAGATCGGATCCTAACAGTTTAGGTATGTTAGGATCAATTTCACGCATTGGGTTCTTTGGGTTTTCCAATTTGAAATTCTATTGAATTGGGAATTTTTTTGTCATGGCTCAAGGGAGGCAAGAGGAGCAAGAAGAGAGGCAGCCTTGAACAAGTTTTCAAGCAAGGAAATTAAGGTGGGTGACATTTTTATAATTAAGTAAATAAGCTATTGATGTTCTTTCAAATACATGGAATTAAATGATTTCCAACTACCTTGAAAATGTGCATTTATTGTTTTTTTAAAGATGGGTTCAGAAATGATGATAGAAATGCATATGAAATGTGTCATGCTCATGAAATCAAGTTTCAAACAGTAATGTGCCATATAGGCAAAATGTTTCAAGTTCATGAATTACATGTTATGTGGGTTTGTGGTGGTCTGTTCTGTCTGTCAAGTACACTTGATTAAAAAGGCTTCTTCCGTCTGCCGGCTAGTGGCATGGAGTTCTTTCACGGATTCCCATAAGTTCACGGCTATTCCAGACCATTTTGTGAGATTGCGATAGTACGCTCTGTTCACGACTACACAGGACCCTTATAGGAAATGTGTAGTACGTTCTATTACGGATCCACCCAAACTATTATGATGTGTTTATGTGTCCACATGTGTTGACAAGTTTGATGAATGTTTAACTTATGTGAACTGTGATTTTGGTTTGACAAGTGAGATATAGATGTTTTATGGACTTGTGAGAAATTGCCATGATCATGAAGGTTTTCAATAGTTTTTGCTTATTATCGATTATAAAACTGTTACCCACGAGCGTTCAGCTCACCCTCACTCCTTCCCATCTACAGGCGCTGAGCAAGATATTGAGTGACTGAGTTGAGCGCAAGGCATCACTCCAATTTGCACTTTTGTTCTTTCGAAGTTAGAATTTGTAAAACAATGCTTTAGTTATATTTTGAGAAATTATTGTTTTTACAAAAGTATGTATTTTGGATTATGTTGTAAGGTAGCTCAAAATGCCCACTAAAGCGTTGTAAAACACCTATTTTGATGCGAATGAAATACATACAAATTATGTTTGTTTATGGCTTTTCAAGCTCTTACATTGCTATTTTCAATTTTTCATAAGGGTAGGAATTGTATTCTGTATTCAAGGGAAAATATGAAATGATCTAGGTAGAACTGATAAAAATTGCCTTCTTGGAAATTGTAGATGATCTTTCCAGCTTTCCAACGATATAAAATTTGTAAGTTTTGGATATCGTAGTGGAAAGTTATGATCTTCACAAGTTGTGATGTTGCATCGGATGTGTGTATGTGACAACTATGGAGATTGATCTTAGTTTTGCTTCATCTTAGTTTGCTTCGTCTTAGTTTTGCTTCATCTTAGTTTTGCTTCGTCTTAGTTTTGCTTCATCCTAGTTTGCTTCGTCTTAGTTTTGCTTCGTCTTAGTTTGACGTCTGCATCATCTTAGTTTGACCTTTTGCTTCCTTTTTCTGTTTTATTTTTTATCCTTTTAGAGGCCGAATCTCGCTTTGAGTTCTTCATAAAAGTTGTAGATATAGAAGTCTTCTTTAAAATCGTCTAAAAATAAAGTCAATTTGACATTTTTAATGGGAGTTATGGCAATTGCGCCAAGATAGGTACAAATTGATTGATGGTATAAACGTGTTTGATTCTTTCAGGTATAACTTCCTCATCCGACCTCCAAATGAAGTGATTCTTAAAGCAATGGATTCCTAACATCTTTTACTGTCTTTACATGAAAATGTTTCTCTTTTGGAGTTGTTTTGAGAAAGTTTGCATTAGGGTAAGTGAGAGGTCGGTTGGGAGAGCATGATTGGGAATGAACACGCTTTAGCTTTTTAAGTATATCTTGAGTTGTAAAACTCCGATTGAGATAATTCTTGCTTCAAAGCAAACTAGAGACTTAGAGCTACAATTACTTTAAGAAGTCAACTTGTATTTCGGGTGATTGACTGGTGTGGGCATACCAATCTTGTGGAATGATGGAAATAACCCTCTAAGGTAATAAGCACAAGGCTTATGACTCCGGTTGTTGGGCTCCAGAAACGGGGTCCAACAACCTAAATACTTTTTAATATATGAATTAATAAAAAACATGTATTTATAGGATTTTGGACCTTTACTAGCCGTTACAATGGCTAGTTCCAACATATTGGTCATCTACTTGGTTATATTAGTCAATTACTATTTATTTAATGTACAAAATATACTAATCATTACACATTGGTTGACCACTTAACCATATTGGTTAACTGATGTGCTCTTTAGAGGGACATTGGTCAATCAATGTGTCAACAAAGTCTCTTGTTACGCATTAATTTATATTGGTTAACCACTACTTAATATTAGTCAACCAATTTATCCCAAAACATAATTTTAACAATTTTAAATTCTCAAATTTGATTATTTGATTGTAATTACAATTAAAAAAACTCTCAAAGTATCACACAAAGAATGTTCAAAAAATTAATATGCCTTTTAATTAAAGAATTTGATACCTCTTGATGAAAGAAAATACTTATGCAATGAAATAAGATAAAAATGGTTATACATAGTGAGCCTTTAGGATTCTCAAAGCGACCAAATGAGATTACATAATTAATATTATATAATATATATGAACCTAGTGCTTCTTGATATTCTTTATTCTTGGATTGATCTTCACTTCGAGAATTGCAAACTTCAAATTTTCTTTATCATCTTTGTTCACTTGTTTCTATGGTTTATGACGAGCATGGCTCAACAAACTTTGCATGTGCAATGACTTGGAATTGGGTTTCGATTTTGATGAGAACGCTTCGATTATGGGGTGCAGCATTAGCTGTTGATAAGGGGGTAAGTATGAAGCATCTCACTTTTGTGAAGTTTGTTATATAACTGGAACCTGACGATTTTGTTTTGTGCTGCAGTTGTAGCCTGATAAAGTGAAGAGACTTATGTCTGTTTCCAATGGAGAGTTGTCAATGTGAGTTTTCCCTAATGATTCTTCAGGAATACTTGTTGGTTTGTCTTATTTGTATTGATGATGGACAAATTACAGCATGAGTTGTGTAAATATTGTTTATAATATTTCTCAATTAGTTATTTGCTTTGTGTGCCAAAAAGAGCTACAGAACCTAAGGACAGAATCAGAAACTTCCCTTTACAGAAATTGACTAACATCTGGAAGTTGAGCTACAACATGTTGAAATTAGAACTTGAGGGGGAAGACTGAAGAGTTCAATATGATGCCAATAATGGTTGTAACGAGTATGAAGTAGTGGCAAGTTGTAAGATGATCCAAGAATGATTTCTTGTTAAGGCAAATATCCTTGGATCAGATATCGGTTCAATTTAATAGCCCGAAAAATAGTAACGAAAATAAATATAAACAAAACAAAATGGGACATAATACAAAGATTTACGTAGTTCGGTCAATGTAACCTACATCTCCGGCCAGAGGGTGAGCAATTTTACTAATATGTAAAAATTTAGAAAATGTTCAAAGAGGTTTAATAAATTTCTCTAAAAGAGAAATGAAAGAAGAAAGAAGGAATGCTAGTTTTGTGTTTTTTTTGTGCATTTTGAAGCCTCAGCATTTCCTCTATTTATAGCAACGTTTTAGAGCATCCGTCTAAGCTCAATTCTGTCAAATTTTCAAACTCTCCGTGATCTTTGCGCTGGAAAAACCCATGTCAAAGCATGCTTGAAGACTTTTGGCCAAGCATGGCCAAAAGAGTCTTCCTTAGTTGGCCAAGCATGCCAAAAGAGTCTTCCTTGGCCAACAATTTTTGACTCTTGAAGGGCCAAGGCATGCAACTAATCTCCACCTTGACTTGGTCCTGAACCATTAGTGATCTGCTCCACCTTTTCCGACAATGCCCCAAAAGGGCTATATCACCAACTATAAATGTCAATCAAGTCCAAGCACTGCTTGAACTTATAAACTGGAAGAACCTTCATAAACATGTCAGCAAGATTGTCCTTAGTGTTGCTCTTCTAAATAAGGACCTTCTTCTCTGCAATAGTATTCCAAATGAAATAATACTTCACATCAATATGCTTCGTCCTCTCATGATATATCTGGTCTTTCGTCAAATGAATAGCACTCTAACTGTCACAATGAACAGTAATAACCTCTTGATGAAGGGATAACTCGCCAAATAAACCTCTCAACTATAATGCTTCTTTGATAGCCTCAGTAAATGCCTTATATTCTGCTTCAGTAGTAGATAAAGCCACTACATATTGTAGAGTAACTTTCCAGCTAACGGCACAACCTCCAATGCAAAATATATAACCTGTCAGAGACCTACATCTGTCGAGATCACCGGCATAATCTAAATCTACAAAACCGCACAAAGTGCTGCTGGTTCTACCAAACTCGAAGTGCCCTTTAAGTATCTGAGAATCCATTTCACCTCCTGCCAATATTCTTTGTCAGGATTGGCCATATATTTGCTAACGACACTAACAGCTTGTGAAATATCGGGACGGGTACATACCATTGCATACATAATATTGCCAACGACACTAGAATATGGAACTCGTGCCATATAATCTTCCTCGTCCTATGACTATGGTGATTGAGCAACAGATAGTCTAAAATGACTAGCAAAAGGAGTACTAACTGCTTAGGCATCTCGCATGCTAAACCTCTCCAAAACTTTATTGAGATAATTGTCCTAGGTCAAGAATAATTTACCAACTTCTCGATCACGTTTTATCTCTATGCCAAGAATTTTCTTTGCTACTCCTAAATCTTTCATCTCAAATTCACCATGTAATGTGACAATCTTGGCAGCAATAAACATATTATCAACATATAACAATAAATAGATGAATGAGCTGTCATCTAACTTCTAAAAGTAAACATAACTATCATACATGCTCATGGAGAAATCATGGCCCAACATAAATGAATCAAACCTCTTATACCACTTCTTAGGGACTGCTTTAATCCGTATAAGAATTTCTTCAATAAACACACCTGGTCTTCCTTTCCTACAACTTCAAAACCCTCAGGTTGTTTCATATAAATATGCTCATCTAATTCGTCATGCAGGAATGCTGTCTTGACGTCAAGTTGTTCTAATTTCAAATCAAACATGGCAACCAATATAAGTAATACACAAGTAGAGCTATGTTTCACCACTGGTGAGAAAACTTCATTAAAAATCAACACCTTGTACCTGATTGTAGCCCTTTGCAATTAAAAGTACCTTATACCTTACATTTTCAATACCTAAAGTACCTTCTTTTCTTTTAAAGACTCATTTGCAGCCAACAATTTTCTTACTCTTTGACGACTTCACTATAACCCAAGTATCATTCTTGTGCATAGATTCTATTTCTTTATTCATGGCCACCACCCACTTATCAGCATCAACATTTGAAACTGCCTCCGTATATATGGAAGGTTCACTGTCTCCACCTGTTCCTGTGCCACTGATAAAGCATATGCAACTAAATTTGCATATCTCTGTGGTGGTCAAATCTCTCGTCTTGGTTTGTCTCTGGCTATGGAATGTTCTTCTTCTACTGGTTTATCTTGAACATAATTAGGATCTGGTTCATCAGCTTGATCTGTCTGATGTGTAGAAGACATCTGTGAAAGACCTGAACTACCAATCTTTAACTCCATCTGTTTCTGTGTACTATCCTCTTTTTCTAAATTACAAGGACTACAAGACTCTTTTCTAGGATACATCATAAAGGACTCATCAAATGTAACATCTCTACTAATTACAAATTTAGGTGACTTGGGATCATGACACCACAAACGATATCCTTTCACCCCTGAAGCATAACCAAAGAAAATACATTTCTTAGCCCTAGGCTCTAACCTTCCCTCATTTACATGCATATATGTTGGACACCCAAATATTCTTAAAATAGAGTAATTAGTAGGAGTACCTGACCAAACTTCCTCTGAAGTCTTGAAATTAAGAGGAGCACAAGGAGAGCGGTTGACGATGTAGCAAGTTGTAGCAATGGCTTTTGCCAAAAAATCAAGTGTCAACTCTGCATTAGAGATCATACACCAAGCCCTTTCCAAAAGAGTCTGATTCATGCGCTCGGCAACTCCATTTTGTTGCGAAGTCATTCTGATAGTGTGATGCCGAGCAATTCCTTCATTCTTGCAAAATTCATTGAATTCACCTCCACAAAATTCTAAACCATTATCTGTCTGTAACTGCTTAACTGTTTTCCTGTCTGCTTTTCAATCAAAACTTTCCATTACTTAAAGGTTAAGAAAACATCATTTTTATGTTTCAATAAATACACCCAAACTTTTCTTGAGTAATCATAAATAAAAGTCAACATATATCGAGCACTACCTTTAGATGGAGCACGAGAGGGTCCTCAAAGATCAAAATAAATATAATCTAAAGTACCTTTAGTTTTGTGAACAGTTGAAGAACTGAAACTAACTCGTTTTTGCTTCCCAAAGATACAATACTTACAAAAAGTCCATCTTACCAATACTTTGACCACATAGTAGGCCTCTCTTGCTTAACAACGTTAAACCTTTCTCACCCATGTGTCCCAAACGCATGTGCCACAATTTGGTAATATCACCATCAGTAGACACTGCCGAAACATCTGTTACCGTAGGTCCCTGCAAAACATACAAAACTATCAGACCTGCAAGCTTTCATTAATACAAGAGCACCTTTAGAAAATTTCAAAACTTCACCTTCAACTGAGAACTTGCACCCCTTAAGAGTCAAAAATTGTTGGCCAAGGAAGACTCTTTTGGCCATGTTTGGCCAACCAAGGAAGAAGCATGGCCAAAAGTCTTCAAGCATGCTTTGACATGGATTTTTCCTGCGCGAAGATTACGGAGAGTTTGAAAATTTGACAAAATTGAGCTTATACGGATGTTCTAAATTGTTGCTATAAATAGAGGAAATGCTAAGGCTTAAAAATGCAAAAAAAAAAAAAAAGCACACAAAACCAGCATTCCTTCTTTCTTCTTTCATTTCTCTTTTAGAGAAATTTATTAAACCTCTTTGTACGTTTTGTAAATTTCCACATATTAATAAAATTGCTCACCCTCCAGCCGTGAACGTAGGTCACATTGATCAAACCACGTAAATCTTTGTGTTCTGTCCTATTTTGTTTTGCCTATATTTATTTTCGTTATTACTTTTCGGGCTATTAAATTCAACTGATATCCGATCTAAGGATATTTTCCTTAACACTTCTTATATTGAAACGCTTTATCAGTTTGATTGGCTGAAAAAAAAAAAAGTTCTGATAGCTCGGTTGTTCTATTTTAGCTCTCGGGGTTTATTGTTTCAGGCATTGAGTGCTGAACTGTTTCTACCCTAACAATCAATTGTCTCTTTGCTTTTAAACTAATATGGACAACCATTTCTTCGAGCCTCGTTTTCTGCTTTTGTTGATGTGCTTACAATTGCAACAAAAGCAATGGAAAAGTTAAGAAAAGAAATGAAATTTTAATGCAGAATTGATCTTAAAACTCGACGTTGTTGATTCTATTATGCACGCCATAATTGTAATCTATAGCTGGCATCTGTGACATCTTTTTGTAGATTAAAATGGCATTGATATACAAGTGTTTGTTCTTTCTTGCACTCCAACCCGCATGGTGGTTAGATTATAACACGGACCGAAGATAAGGATTCAAAGTGCTTAGTGAAGATTTTACAAAAGGTTCTGCATTCTTTTTATGTTGCTTTTTCCATTTTGCAGGGTGTTTTTCCAGGATTGGACCGAGTCAAATTTAACGAAAAAGGTTGTCAATAAGATCTTGTACAAGGAAATAGAGAAAATCTGATGCAAAAACCAAGATCACCATCCAAATTCAACATTGGAGCAACAGAGCTCAGTTTCAGGCATGTTTATTTCAAAAGGTCCCTCTTATAGCACAGTAGAAAGTAACAGGCAAAACTAACAAGGATAGTCCGTGGTATAGCATCCACAACACAAAAATCTGATAACATCTGGTGGTGTAATGTCCTCATTCATTATCCCAGAGTTCTTCCACCGTCCTGTATGGTCCATTCTTCTCGTGCACATAGAAGGAACCTGTGACTAGCCTCTCCTGCGATGTTTAAAAACCGTAAAGGTCTGTCAGTAATCTAAAACCTAATCAAGCATTAGTAAATACAAGTAAGCATTTCGATACCTGCTCAATTTCAGAAATCTTGGCAAACAGGTGTTCAGGGATAGACCAGTCGAAAATGTCGAAGTTCTGCTTGATCCTTGTTTCATTTGTGCTCTTTGGAAGTACACTGTGACCCATCTGCAGTCCCCAACGAAGAGCAACTTGAGCAGGAGACTTTCCCAATTTCTCAGCAACCATATTGATGGTGGGATTCTTAAGAACATCAGTATTAACAAATACTGAACCAGAGGATCCTAATGGTGAATACCCCTGCAAGATTCAGAAGAAAAACAAATTGTTATAAATCGGCATAACATTGAAGTCCAAGTGGCTATAAGATCGAGAAAAAAAGAGTAGCAGAAGCAAAACTTACTGTTATGTGAACTCCCTTGGATTTGCAGAATTCGTGAAGCTTTGGCTGTTGCCATACAGGGTGGCATTCCACTTGGTTAACAGCAGGAGGTACACGAGCAATTGCTATGAGGTCTCCGAGCTTTTTGGAAGAGAAATTACTAACTCCAATAGCTTTAGCCTTGCCTGTATCGTACAGTGCCTCCATGGCTCTCCATGTGTTGGGTATGTTAGGTTGTGTAATATTTTGGAAGTCATATGGAGCCGATCCCTTCTTCATACTGACAGGCCAATGGATCTAGAGAAAAACAGTTACAAAAGAAGTTAATAACACAGACACGAACCAATTTTTAAGGATGACAGACATTGTTGCATTAGGAGCATACCAGATACAGATCTACGTAGTCGAGTTGCAAGTCCTTAAGAGTTCTATCTAATGCCAGTGGCACGTCTTCTGGTGCATGATCAGTACACCTGCAGACCCATAAAACCAAAATCAGCTTTCCATTTGACAGTTTTCTCCGTACAAACTACCAGCAGAAACACTTACCAGAGTTTAGAAGTGATAAACAACTCCTCACGCTTTACCACACCATCATCAAACAGCTTCTTCAACGCACAACCAATCTACAAAACCAGATTGCCACTTGTGAGACTAAACCATCGTCTATGATCTTAAAAGAAAGGGACAATTATTGAAAGAAGAACAGAACAAAGCAGGCAGAATCATCACCTCCTTCTCGTTTCCGTAAACCTGTGCACAATCAATGTGTCTATACCCAACCTGCGTGATCACAAACAACAACTATGAAGTACCTACAGACAACATACTACGGCAGCCACCCACAAGTAAAGTTGGTGTACCTTAACGGCGGTGATGACAGCTTCTTCAACAACCCCAGGGGCAGCCTGTAAAGTGCCAAGGCCGACAGAGGGTATCTTGGATCCGTTATTCAACTCGAAGAACTTGATGGATTGTGCCATTTTTGTTCAGATAAAACTTAAATCACAAAAACACCAACTATGTCTGATCCGATACACAAGAAAGACGGATTGTACTTATAATGCAACGGTTGCCTTTAGACTAGACTGCAGTGGATATTACTTTGTCAACTCTGATGGATTTGAATGCTGTTTCTTTTGCCGTGTGGACGCAACTAGACGCATAAGTTGATTTGACGAGTCGCTTTCTACATCTGCTTTGAGACGATGGCTTCTTCTTCTTATCTTCTAGAAACATGTAATTTAATAAAGTTGAAGGTTGTTATTATTCAATCTTCTTCCATCATCTTAAGCATCCCATTTCTTTATTTCAAACATTATCACTGATGATCCAAACACCAAGACAAGTGGATAAAAAGTACGAAACCAATTCAGGTTAGAAGATTCTTGCACTTTGTTTAATGATTTTCTGAGTTAGTGTCAAGATTAGGATCCACTGTTTTTCGGGTTGGGCTCAAACCCAAATTCGTCGGGTTGAGCTCAAACCCAAATTCTGAATTTTAAGAAAATGATATTACTTCTACTTTAAAAAAATATATATTTAATCAAGCTCAATTTAAGCGTGATCAAATCTCAAGTTTGGATAGGCCTAAATTTGCCGGACTCATTATCAGGTCTAAACTTAAATTTGACTCGACTCATTATCAGGTCTAATTAAAATTAGGGGTATTATAAAAAATTCTAGCTAACTTAGGGCCTGTTTGATTGAGCTTTTATCAGTAGAGCTTTTATCAGTAGAGCTTTTGTAAGTAGAGCTTTTTTTAGAAGCCAGTTGACTATTTGACTGTCAATTAAAAAAACAGCTTTTTAAAAAGAGCTTCATTCAGTAAACTGTTTGGCAACATAAAAATAAAAAGCACGTTTATTAATTTTAACTATATTTTATTTTATAATCAAATTATTTATGCTAAATAATTTTTAAAGTATATTAAACAATATGCCAAGTATTATATTGTAGGAAATTTTTGATAA
>JANIJH010000004.1:62037091-62051704 GCA_024520975.1 Erythroxylum areolatum | reverse complement strand
AGCTGAAATTTGGGCTTTTCTGAAAAGCTCCAAATTTTAGCTTTTGAAAAAGCTGTATTTTAGCTTTTTCAAAAGCTATTTTTACTTAAAAAGTACTTTTGAAGTTTACAGCCAAACACCCTTTTTTTTTTTTCTGAAAATAGCTTTTGCGGTGGAAAAAAGTACTTTTAGAATCTCCAAAAGTTGAACCAAACAGACACTTAGTTTGACCTGATCCGATGGCAACTAGACCAAGTTAGTTAATGACTAAAATGATATTATTTTAAATTAAATAATTCTTTAATTATTAAATAAAATAACATTGTTTTATATGCCTATAAAAATTTAGCTTAATGCCTGATTAACTGTTTCATAGTCATTTCCTAACTACATGGAACCAAATTGTCAATTTTAATAATATTGTTGAAATCGTTTATGTCATATTTTATTAACTTTTGTTTATTCATTTGTTCAAAACACGTTATATGAAATTAAAATTTTTTATATTATATTATTTGACTAAATTTAATAAAATATAAATGAGAAAATTATACTATAATTAAATAATATCATAAAAATACTTTAAAAAATAATAAAATCAATAATCAATAAAGGAGTGAGTATATTTATATTTATTTCTTATTACTTAACAGCAATCTTTAAAGTTAAACCAGTAAGACATAATGTTAGTATGTTACGGTTTAAAAAATTTAATCGGTATTAGATTGATTGTCATAAAATTGACTAAAAACTGAATAAAATTAAAAATTTTAAAATATAATTAAGAAAGACTATCATTATTAATTAATTAATTTTGATTTGTAAAAATTTATTAATTTATAAAAATGAACGATTAATTAATAAATTAATTAATTTTTAATAATAATTATTCTTAAAATAAATTGAACTTAAAGTTTAAAACAGAATTAAAAAATTAAAGGATTGAAAATTTTATAATATAATTGGAATTAAGCGTTTTAACCATTACTTAATGGGAACAATCATGTTGGCGTTAATCCAAAGTAGAAGAATAAAAGAGAGAGAAAAAAGGAAGGGAAAGCGACGCCACGTAGGACTATCTCTGTTTAACAGCTCATGAGTACACTTCTCGACAAGCTGTGAAACAACTTTGCCCAAAAAGACAGAAATTTTGTGTTTTTTTAGAGAAATCTATCGTTTTCTAATCTAATAGACATAACATTTCAAATCCAATTCCATCGATCTCACTCAATTCTTCTTTCTCAGATTTGAAAAAAGGCATCACTAGTCATCAGTCGATCAATCAGAGTTTGCAGATTTGCATCCATGGAGGAGCGGATTTGAGGACTAGGGTTTTAATTTTGAGGGAGTGAGAGAGGTCCTTAGGGCCTCTTGATTGGTAGTAGTTATATATACATACATATATATATAGAAGTGGGAATATGAAGGAATTGATAGGAAGTCCAGGGACGGTTAGTGGGTTGGTGTTGAGAATAGGGCAATGTAGTTTTGCTGCTGCTTCTATTGGGATTATGGTCTCTGCTAATGCCTTCTCTGACTACACTGCTTTTTGGTACTCTTTCTTTTTTTTTTAATTTTTTGCGTTTCTTGATTTATTTTGACATCTAGTTTGGTTCTTTTGTGTTTGTGTTTAAGGAGACAATCTAGGTGAGCTCAGATTTGTTTGATAAAAAACATGTTATAGGTGATGGGAATTTAATGTTTCGCAACTTCTAATGTTTGGTTAATTGGTTGCATTACTGTGATGGATTGGCAGTTGCTTCTTTGTTGTGCTTTATATTGGAAGTTGAGGACTTTTTACCCTGAACAGTTGCTGCATTACTGGGAAACAGCCTGAATACTGCAAGTTAAATTCCCTACTATTTTATGAATGGCCAAAGAAATGGTGTCTTGATAGAGCTATTACAAGTCCTTATATCATGTGTGTTCAGTTGAATTGGGTGCAGACAATGATATTTTTTTATAGCTTCAAGTAATTCCAAGATTGTTATATGCTGCTTTTTGATTTGCTTATCAAGGGGTGTAAAAGGATCTGTTTTTGGGAAAGATAATAGCTTTTTATGCCCCTGATCTGCATTTAAAAAGTGAAGATGTACTATAGGTTTACAATAATATTTTTGCTTCAGCTACTTGATTGCATCGATGGGGCTACAGTTGCTGTGGAGCTTTGGACTTGCCTGTCTTGATGTTTATGCTTTGAGGAGAAAGAGAGACCTTCAGAACCCAGTTCTAGTGAGCCTGTTTGTTGTTGGCGATTGGGTAAAAAGCTGTTTTCCTTGACCTTCATTTTTTTTGGTGTCTTTGGGGGGGGGAAATCTCTGTGCTTTTGATCCCAACTTGTATTTATGTATTTTTCGAGCTAGCAACACTCATTATATTGCAGCATCTGCTATTGCTTTGTTGACTTCAATTTGTTTCCTATATTAAAAACCGTGACAAATAGTTCTCCATTATAATACTGTTTTATTCTATTACGTCACAAAAGGATACTGATAAAGGGTGGTCAAATTTCTGAAACTTCTGATGATCTTAATTTGCTGATAAAATTTTCTCTTTAAGACTTTGTAGGATTGACATTATCACGTGAAATAGTAAACATCAACACTCATAGACATCATCTTTGATATTTCATTTTTCTGGGAGCCGCACTTGTAGATACTTCTTTTAAACAGATGATATATACGAGTCGGCTCCCCACGAGCGGGATGGGTGAGTGTGATGGCAAATTTGCTTAATTGGTTAAATAGAAATGCTTACGCACACACAGAAAGAGAGAGAAAGAGAGCTGATAATATCCCTTGGAGCTCTGTGAATTAATTACAAGATTCTTCATTATTAGTTGAAAAGGTTTAAATGTGCTCAATCTCTCCTTGGGAAGATCCTTCATGCTGGAGTGCCTGTTTTTACTCTTCTCGAAGCCTGAATTACAGGGGACAATTAGTGCTTACAGCTTTCTTTGCTGTTATGATGGAAAATTATTTGATGCCTTCGATTGTTTTAAAGTGTACTCTAATTTTCACTGAAAGACATGGTTCTTTGCCGGAAATTGTTGGTCACTTCTTTCATCCAATATAGGAATGTATTTGGGATGAACAAGATACTGTGGTATGAAATGTGCAGGTAACAGCTTTATTATCACTCGCTGCTGCATGCTCTTCAGCGGGTGTTGTGGTTCTATATGCGAGAGACTTGAAGTTCTGCAAGGTTCAAGCAAATCTGCCATGTAACCGATATGAGATTTCTATACTTATGGCTTTCCTCACCTGGCTTCTTATAGGTGTATCATCTCATGTGATGCTGTGGATACTAGCCTCTGTTTAAACAATCTTTAAGTGCTTCTGCCCAGAGCCAGTTAATACACAAAATGAGGGCATCATCTCTACTTTATGTGTAAATTCCTCTTTTCTTTTTCTTTAAGATCAAATGCCTGATTTTTGGGCTGAGTTTAGAATGTTATGCTTCAGTTGCTACTTGACAAAAGTGTTTTGCTTAATGGAAGTTGCAATTTTAGCTAAGCTTTATGTGCCTGCTTTATTGATACTCACCATTTGACCTCTATTTCTACCGTTAACGTTGTTAATGCAAAATCACTTACACATATGTTTAATAGAAATTGCAAAAGGAAGGATTTCCAACACAAATATAGTTTGTGAAAAATACATAATTTCCAATCCCGAATTGCAAATATATTCGTTGAACTCTTGATGTTTGACTTGCAAAGGCTTGGAAGAACAGATAGAACTAGGATTTTGAAGCCTTTTCAGTAACAATACTAATGATATACTCGATCTCATCTGCAACTTCTTTCATTGAAGGTCGATTCTGTCTCTTCTCGTCCAAACAAGCTGACGCTAGAGATCCCAATGCTTTCATGGTTTCCAACTCTAACTTGCTTGAACTTTCCTTGAGAAATGGATCTAAACCATCCATTAACCTGTCCTCATCCATTATCTTCTTCATATAAACTACCAAGTTCACATTTTCTTCTTCCCTGTTGAAATCAATAGCTTTCTTAGAAGTCAACACCTCCAATAAAACAACTCCAAAGCTATAAACATCACTTTTATCGGTCAACTGAAAATTCCGGTAGTACTCAGGGTCGAGATAGCCAAGAGTCCCCTGAGCAGAAGTGAAGATATGGGTATCATTATTTTCAGTTGCCTCAACTAGTTTTGACAGGCCAAAATCAGAAACTTTGGCATTCAGTCTTTCATCAAGTAAAATGTTGCTAGACTTGACATCTCGGTGGTAAATCGGAGGAACAGCAGCAGAGTGCAGGTAGGTTAGACCCTCTGCAGTTTGATGAACAATGCGAAGCCTGCGGAGCCATGTCAATGGAGTCCATTTACCAGAATGGTTGCAATGAAGGTGTTCAAACAGAGTACCATTTGGGATATACTCGTAAATCATGATAGGCTGCTTTAGCTCAACGCAGCAGCCAAGTAATCTTACAAGCCTCCTGTGATTCACCTGACAGAGTATACGAACTTCATTAAGGACTTGATCAGTTCCCTTTGTGTTTCCAAGCTTTGCGCGCTTGATGGCTGTTATGGTTCCATCTTCAAGTATGCCTTTGAATACCTCACCGAACCCACCAGTTCCGATGAGGTTGGCTTTGGAGAAACTGTTGGTTGCCTTTGTTATCTCCTTGCCGGTGAAAATCCTGGCGGATTTTCCACTATGTTTGGGATTCAACATCTCTTCCCTCTCTTTGATCAAGTTCTTCTGTGCTCTTCTTGAGTTATGGTGTCGCTTGTAGAATAAAACACCACTTAGGGCCATGAGTAGCACCGCCCCTCCCGCAAGAGCAGCTCCTGAAAGGATTCAAACAGGAAATCATTACTCACAAAAACACAAATCTTTCTTCTTTTCAGTAGCTAATTTGATCTGTTATTACATTATGTTCACATACCAGCAAAGAGTGCTGTCTTTTTCTTCTTTTTCTTGCAAGCCTCCCCAGGGCTACACTTCATCATCTGCACACCTGCAAAGTAATTAAAGCGTTAATTAGCAAAACGAAATCATGGAAACAAGCATAAAAAAGAAGAACTACACCATGAAAACTCTACCACTTACTTTGACTTTGACACAATCCATTGATTGAATCCCACCTAAATTTAGAATCACAGAAGCATCTATTCTGTCCAAGCTTAATCCGATCAGCAAAACATTTTGAGTTCAGCAATTCTTTGCAGTCCATCTGCGTTTTGCAGATTGGCTCTTGAGGCAACGTCCATCCAATCTCTACCCCTGGAGCAGGCCACTGCTCCGCCGTCACCTTTTTAACATCCAAGTTCACAAAGCTCTGATAAGCTCCACACCCTCCATCATAGACCTTAATCTCATAACTATCTTGTAATCCCTCTGTTTTGAATGTACAACACAATGGTGCACTCAAACAAGCTGCTGTTTTTTCCTTGATGTAACTATGGCAAATGCTAGTCGCTCCACAGTCCATAGGTGGTTTCAACTGTAACACTGCATCTTTACAATTAAACAACAGAATGGTGTTAGAACTAGTAATGTTGAATGGAAGACTCTGATTGAGCTGTATTCCTTGGCTATGGAAATCACTTGATATACAGGAGTTAGCTGTCAGGATTGCAGGTTCGATGGTCATCCTCTGGGTTAGTGGGTTAATGGATGTGATCTTGTAAGATGTTCCATTTAAAGCATCTAACCACAAAGTTTCTGCAGTGCAACGGATCTTGTACAACAGATCGCCACAATCTGGTCCTGTGCTAAGTGGGTATGGAACTGGAGTGAGACCACAGTTGCCACAGTGTCGTATAGCTATAGCTGACCAAGAGGATGATAGTAAAGATAGGAGGAGGATCAGTATTTTCGACGCAGTTTCTGCCATTGAAAAGCTTACCTCCAATACTATGGCTATTAAAAATGCACTTGTGACAGTAGCAGGGATAGTAAATGGAAGATTATGTTCTTCAGACATGAACCGGAGTGTCATTATTGGGACTCCGCAAAACAGGAGACAGACGTCTTAACTCTTTACGTTTCACAAGGGTTTAGTCCTAGGTTTTCCCGAAAATGGATTCTGATAAGATTTGCAAGTTCAGTGTTCAGTGTCTAATTCGTGCTTTGAAGAAGCTAAGCTCACTATCTTCTATTAGAACACAGGCACATGCATGTCACTACTTGACAGACTATCGAAGTTATAGAAACTTGGAGAGGCAAACAGGTGTTGGCGTGTAACGGTTAACAGAATAAATCTCGGACGGCTGCCAAGAAATTTAGTTTCAATGTACCTTGAAGAGATGAAATAGATTTGATTCGTTCGTATGCACTGCTTTTTATCTTACACGAGTTTGTTTTCCATGTCTTCTTATCGTTTCAAGATCCAAAATTTCTGTTAAGTTCAAAGTAAGCACTTCAGTTTTCAGGTTCCAATTTCATGGTTTTACTTTACACTTCTATGCTCACTGGCCATTGAGGTTAGGGAATTAGGAAACTAGGCCTTGGGAAAGTGAGAGTGACGAGCATTCTGCAGTAACTCCTGCAATGTGTTTCGTTTTCTGGAGGTGCATTCTGCCATGTAAATCAACTAGTATCAGATGAGAAAGGGACTTTTAACGTGCTCCTCAGTGGGAGTTATTGTTCATATTCCTTCAGAAATAAGATAGAAACAATGTCCTGTTATCGAATTATAGGATTGATATGCCCGACACTTGATATACATTGTTGAACTGAAAGTGATTTCAATCCATATTTTACTATTAATGAGTTTCATTTTCTATGAAAATGATATGGGAACAAATTATAGTCATACATAAATCAAGAGATATTTCGTGAAGTTCTTAAGAAAAAAATTTTAAATTTGCACCATTCAAAGTTAAGGTCAGAGTGAAAGCTAAAAAAATTCAAGGCACATGAAATTTATAAATAATTGGTAATGTTTAATACGCTTCAGGTAGTCATTTTGATAATCTTAAAGACTCGTCATACACAAGTACATCTTCATTTTAACTAATTACATGAGCATTTTCATTTATATGAGAGTATTAAAGTTTTGATTCCAAAAGAAATTCTCTTAAACAATTTAAAACATTTTTTGGAAAAAAATTTTCAAAATATTTAAGACAAATTTGCAATAAAAAAATTAAAGTTTAAACATTTGAAATTACTGAATCATGATTTTGATAGAATTAGTTGATCTATAAAAGTAATGATCAATCAACAAGTTAAAGTTGTCAAAATTAATGTATTGAAAGTTTGTAATAACACAAATTAATATTTTAGTCAACCGATACTTAACGCCTAGGAAATTTTTTTATTTAATGCATATTAGTCGACTAATATGCTATACTAGTCGACCAATGTTCTGCAATTAACCATTGTAATGACTAGTTTTTAGTTTCAACAGTAAGTATGGATCTCGAAATCTTATAAGTAAATATTTTCTTATTGGTCTTACATGGAAAAGTATTCGTTTATTTTTATGCACACTTTTCTAATTTTTCAAATATTTAAGTATTCATTATCTTTTTTTTTAATGTGTGAGGCAATTATCTTTCTCAAATAGATCAAGTGATATATTTTGAGTTGCAAGATCATTTGGGGTTAGCTTTGGTGTGTTCTAAAGAGAGTTGAAATTGCTCTTCACCTTGAAACAACATTGTAAGAGAAGTCACTCATCAATACCAAACAAAAAAAGATTGAGTTGTATGAAGGTTCTCGTCACCTTGTCAAAAAGGATTTATAGTGAAATTCTGAGGAGTATTTTGAAGAATAGATATTGGATTGTTTGTCGATATATATTAATTGTTATTAAATTGAGTTTATTGGATAGGAAATAGCTTAAATTTATTAACATCCAATTCATCTTGCCTCTTGGGTGCTATTAGGACCAAGATGTGGCATTAGAGCAAGTCTCTTTGGTTAACATTTCAAATGAAACCATATAGTAAATATCATAATAGCATATTTAGGAGTATCATTCTGATCATCCAATCAAGAGAGACAAAATGTTAATAGGCCTCCTTCTTTGATGGTAATGGCTATTTTTATTGAAAAGGTAGGATGAAATTCTTCCTGATGGTTAAAACTATTGAATTATAAAAAGTCTTAAATGGACTTTTTATTCCTGTGAAAATTATAGATGACAAAAGCACTTAAATTAAAGGACCCATTCTTAAGACAAGAGAGTTATCTCTTTAAACAAACCTTTCATATATTATTCTATGTATTAGGTAGGAATGAAAAAGTATTCACACGTGAAAATGCTCACAAAATTTAGCATACACTCAAAATCATGTTTGAAGATACTAATCAAGTTAAAAAAGTAAATTAAGCATGCTTAATCATCAATATGAACTATTCTAAATAAAACATGACGAACGCATATCAAGCATGTATACAAGATTTATTGATGTTATTAATCTGATCTTGAAAAGACTTGCTATAATGTTAAAATAGTAAGAAAGTTACTTAAATTACTTCCAAAGACTTAGAAAGCTAAAATAACATCTATACATGAAGTTAATGATCTAATAACACTATTATAAGAGGAGCTCATTATATCTCTTTTCATATATGAAATGAGGTTCCAAGAGACAAAAAGAAACAACACTTTTAAAGAAAAAAGAACTTAACATTCAAAGACTTAACGGAAGAGTTAAGTGAAGCCGAGGAGGCATCAACAAGTAGAAGCAATGAGGAAGATCTTACACTTATCACTAGAAAGTTTAAGAAATTTACGAAGAGATAATGTTTTCAAAAGAAAAGAACTCAACAAAGATAAGGTTAGGTCAAAATATAAATCAGTTTTTTAAAAAGAAAAGACCTCAACAAAGGTAAGGATAAGTCAAAATTATTTGTTCCAAATGTAGAAAACTCGACTATAAGAAATTATCATACACTTTTAGAAGTTTTTCAAGCATTTAAACATTCGATGTTTTATTTCATTTTCAAAAAGAAAATATTCAATGTCTTATTTTTTGGTGCGTGAGCTAATTATCTTTGTTAAAGTGATCAAGTGATATATTTTAAATTATAAAAATCGTTTGAAGTTAGTTTTATTGTGTCCTAAAGAGAGTTGCAAGCTCGACTCTTGGCAAAAGTAGAAATGGCACTTACCTAAGGTTCATTCTTAATTTGTCTATATTTTGTGTCGATTTATTCTTTACAAAGGTTCACTTTTGATACTTATAAATAATTAAAAAAAGGATTTTTTTTTGTTTTGTCTAAAACTTATAAAACATTAGGAACGAACTGAAAAGTTGAGATTATTTTCACCTTGAAATAAGATTGTAAGAGAGAACACTCTGCATACAAAACAAGATTAAATTGTACAAAGCTTTTATTCATTTTTGTAAAAAATTCATAATAAAATTTTCAGAAGAATCTTAAAAAGTCAACTTATGGTATTATCTCTATTTCCTTGTACTCTTTAAATTATTATTTGATTGTGTCATTGGTTTAATTTCAATAATTTCTTTATTATGATATATTAATTATTATTAAATTGAGTTTATTAAATAAAAATAACTTAAATTTATCAACACTCAATCTACGTGTCATTAGAGACTTAACTTACACAAATAGGCATAGAGACGTGATCCCTCAAAGCAGAAGTTAAACATGAGAAAATGGTCTGTTGGACTCGACAGGTTCTCGATCGTATCGTATTAAGAAACAATCCGACCTCAACACTTAAGCTATTCAACGAGTCATTTAAGAACAGTTGAAACATCACTCTTAACAGTAACACTTTTTTCTTTCCAGTGAAATGGGTTTAACCTACTTTGGGTTGCAAATCTTTCTAATTAAAATTCCGTCGTCCGTTAGAAAGATTCTGTCCTTTTTCCAGGATCCTGAGTTCTCTACTTCTCTGAGACGGAAGAAAGAAGAATGCAAATACAGTCACCGATCTGAATATTTGACTATCGGTCTTTCACTGCAATACTTCAGAAATCAAAACCAAAAACAGAGCAAACAGCTATAGTAGATTACTGTTATGCTTAGTAACATGACCCTTTGGCCAAACATTACAATTCAGTGATTTACAGAGATTATATTCATTCAGGAAAATAAAAAAGCAACACAAAAGCGTGTGTACCCTTTGGTTCTTCACACGCTAATTCACCACACAATCATTGAAAATAAGATTTATCATGATTCACAATTCATCTAAGACACAAATCACCGTACTCCCACGTATTGTACATAGCTCCAAGCAAGCCCCAAGCTTTGTCCCCCATGATCAAGTGGCCACTCGACGGGAAGTCAAGCGACAGAGAGGAGATTGAGCACCAGTCGATATAACAATCTGGGCGCCTGTAGAGTTCATATTTGAGGACGATGGAAAGGCATAGTCGGACCCGAAACGCCTTGCATCAGCAGCCTGAAACCGACCAGAGTCCCCTGGAAGTCGCGTGTAGGAGGGTGAAGGAGACTCACATAGCCATGTCGAAAAGGGATCTTCTTTCCCGGTCTTGTATTGCATTACGACTTTGTAAACGAAAGGAATGAGACCCTCCATTCTCGAGGTTGATTTTCAGCTTCAAAGACGAAGACTTTCTTGGTTTCTTACAATGGCGAAGGGCGAGTCAGGAGGGTCTGTTTATAAAAGAGATATCTTAAGTGACGTGGCGTAACAAGTTAGAGTCCGATTCTTCACGCCAAGTATGAGCATTGAGCAAATTATAAGATTAAGACCTTTACATATATATATATAAAATTTCCCTCGTGTTTGTGATGTTTTAGGTATTTTTTGACTAATTTAAACATTAATCAATCAAGACCGAATTTCTTCAAAATTTTGGTTTAAATAGAGAAATTTGTGTTTATTTATTAGTAATTAACCATCATTAATTTTTTATTTTTTAAAAAAAAATTCAAGTTAGTACTAAATTTTTAAAATTTTTCAATTTAGCAATCAACCTTTCAAAATTCATATAAATCAAGACAAAATGTTATTTTTGTTGACGTGATTAATAAACGTCACGTGATATTTACTATTAATAAAAACAATATTTTATTAAATTAAATTTTAAAAAATTTTGATATTAAATTGAAAAAATCTTAAAAGGTTATGTATTGTTTAATTTATTATCCCTTTATTTTTAATATGCATTACATATAGTTTTAGTATTAAATAGTAATTTAGGAATATTAGTAGCTTAAAATTAGATAATAAATCTAATTTAATAATAAAATGAAATAAATGAAAATGTTTTTTAATTGAATTATTCCTATAATATTATAAGGTTTTGGAAATTCTACTCATAAGACTTAAAACTCACAAAAAATAAATAAATATAAAGAACATAGTTTACATAAATGCTAAACAAAACCGTTGAATATTAAACTTAGTCCATAGGAAAATACCTGAAAGCCACATCTAAACTCGTATGCAGACTCTCATCTTTTGTTTGATGTCATTTATTCCTCGAGTTTGGTTAGGTTCATGTGATATTGTTTTTAATATCAGTTTGTTTGAATGTGGAGCATGTCAATTCCAACCCCTAGTCCTTAATTATGAGGTGGCTGATCCAGTGGACCGCCCCAAGTTTTTTCTTTGACTAGTATTGTAAATGAGTTATGTATTCGTAATTGGAAGACATCTGTAATTACTAATATGATAAATATCAATGATTAAAAGCTCACGCAGTTTTAATTAATTTAATTATAAAAATTTTAAATCGTATAAAATTTTAGTTCAGTTTTAATTTTTTATTTAATAGTTAATTAATCAATTTTTTAAATTAATAATTTTTATAAATTAAAATAAATAAATTTTATTTAATAACCTTTTCTTTAATTAAAATTTAAATTATTATATTGATAAGAACAATCTCTTTTAATTATATTTTAAATTATTTAATTTTTTGTCAGTTTATGATGGTTTAATACTAGTTAAACCTTTTAAACTTTAAATTTTTTATCTTAAATGTTTAATTTATGAAACATTGATAAATAGTAATTATAGCAATAATAAATTAAAAATATATGACATTTTAAAAAAATTTAATTCAATGTCAAATTTTTTGAAGTTTCAATTTAGTGATTGATATTTTCAAAACTTGTATAATTTAGGTCAAAAGGTTATTTTTGTTAATACAGCATGTTCATTAACCATAACGTGGATATCTATTTATTAGTCACATAAGTGAAAAATAATTTTTTTTGACTTGATTTATATAAATTTTCAAAAATTAGTTATTAAATTTAGTATTAAATTAAAAATTATTTCTAATAATTATTAACTAATGATTTTGTTGTTGATTCCTGAAGCAATTTATTTTCCAGGTTTAGAACTTGGTTGAAACAAATGGGAAGATTCTCCTGGACAGAAGAAACCTTGAAACTCCATAGCTGTACCAAGATAAGAATCATTAGGTGTGTAGAACAGTCAAAACCCATGCAATATGTGGATGATCACAAAAGAAGGGGAAGTTTGGATCTTGAAACTGAAGTTGATTAGCCTGGAAGCAAAAAACCAATGAAACGTGACATTGTCAAAACCCTGAAGCATGGAAACTAATCCTGACGAAAAACGTGACACTACTGTTAAATTCAGGATAAGACTCGAGAATGGAAGAAACAAGGAAACGAGAAGTGTGTTGACCTTACAACTTATGTTGCGTCTGCTGAATCTGCGTATACCAACTCCAATGTCTCCATCGCAGATGAAGTCATTGTTTACATCATTGCACGGTCAGGGTTAGATGTTCCTGTCTTTATCTTTTTTATCTCAATTCTTATCCTGTAAGAATTGAGATCCTTTAGCTTCAAACCAGAGATCATTGGGCGGTCAATTATTATCCCAAAGGCAAAGCTGTCAACTCTCTAGAATGAAGCATATGCTCAACCTAACATTTCAAGGTCATACATCAATTTAGGTACTGACGACATCACAACAGGCAACTAGTAAACCGAATTCTATTGAATAAAATTTTGACAATACATAATAATAATTTCTAAAAATACCTAATATTTTACATAGAGAATAAATCTTATAACAATCGATAAAGTTACTCATTTATGACTATAAGATCATAAGTTTAAGTTACAGAAACAGTCTCTTTGTAAAAATACCAAAAAAAACTGTATACATTATGACCCTCTTAAGCTCTCACAAAACGAAAAGCTTTGTAAACCGGATACGTTCATCTATTAAATTAACAATTAGAAAAAAGTTCAAATTTAAGTGCAATTATTAAATATTGAGCTTTGAGTTTGACCAAGGGGCAAGTGTGACCAAAGTATTATAGTATGAGTTGCTTTCTTTCCATACGCCATCATAGTTTAGAGCTTCTGATGACGTCGTTTAGGTGTATCTGTCTATTAAAATATATTGCATCAGGTCTGACTTGAGAAATAAGTATTTATGGCAAATTTAATATTAACTGAAGCATTGAATTAAAAAAGGGGATGGTTGGAAGATTGAGATACAACGACGTCGCGCGGGTCATTGTGATTGGGCTGGAGTTTTAGGCTGGACTCGCGTACCTTTCTTATTTCAAGCTAGTTGTTAGTCTTTTTAACCTGACCAAGCCCAAGCCCAACTCAAGTGCTTGCTGTGCCCTAGTTTTCATTTTTGTTTTTATGTTTTTCCTTTTAATTCTATAATTTTTTTTACTTTCTAATTTCTGAATTGACTTTGACTTCTTTTTATTTTTATAATTTATGAATTGTTCTATTTTATTTTTTTCCTTATTATTAATTTGTTTATAAAATATTTAATTATGTATTAGTTTAAGTAAAATATCACACATATTTATTATACAAGATATTAGTATAAAATTATTCACTTAATTAATTCATTTTTTAAGTTTTACTTCATATTTTGTATTATCAATAATAAATATGTAACAAGTTTTTAAAATATATATCAACAATAGAAATAAAAAATCACAAAAATAAGAATGAATTTATTATTTTTATTTTAAGTTTTTGAAATTTTTGTTTTAAGTTCTACTTGTTTTTATAACATACGAAGATCAATTTTAATTTTTAGCGAAATTTGATTGTATTATTAACTAAACATGTAATATATAAAAATAAATTTATTTTTAAAAAATATTTCTAAAAAAACTATTTTAAATTTTAATTTTAAAATGTTTTGAAATTACAAAATTTCTTTAAAACTTTTGGAAAACATTTATTAATGAAATAAATTTTTAAATATATCAAATATTTAATTCTAAATAACAAATTAATTTTAAGTCAAAAATGAATTTATATTTTTGTTTATATATTATATAAAATATAATAAATTAATTATGAATATTTGTTAATATATATTAAAATTAAACTAGTTATTTAGTTTATAAGATTATTTTATGATTTTATCTTTAATTTTATATAATATGTCATTTATTATCAATAATAAAATTAAATTACGTTAAAATTAGTAGTTAAACAAATTTTTATTTATTCAAAAATAAAAAATATACACAAAAAAACTAAAACTAAGGGAGCGTTTGGTTTATAGATGGTAATGGGAATGGAAATAAGAATGAATATAGGGAAGAATGAGAATGGATATAATTATTATAATTATGATGGATGGTTAAGACGAAGGAATGATTACCATTAATATTGATAGTAGTTGGTTTGTAAAAAATATTGTAATTAGTTAATTACGAAATGAATTATATTTTAATTAATTAT
>JANIJH010000004.1:62013311-62031863 GCA_024520975.1 Erythroxylum areolatum | reverse complement strand
GTAGTTATTGCCTCCTTATTTGATTTTAAAAAGGAATCTATGAGATACACGTGATAAGGATGAAATATTTAGTGGATTCTTTGAAATCTTTTAATATATGTGTATATCTCCTAATTATGGAAGGTGTCTTGTGATATAAGGTGGTTAAAAAAAATCTGCAGTAGGTTTTCTTTTTGGTTTTAATACACATACGTGAATATTGGTGTTGAAGGGTTGTGTGGGTCACAAAATTAAAGAAGGGTTTTTGGTTTTGTTGGTTGCGTATGATTCGTGGGGCTGCACTTTTGACCCACTGTTGATAGCTAATAAGAGATCATGCATGACTTTGGGTTGCTGATTTTTCCTGGATCTTTGAAGAAGGTTATTAGTGTTGATGGATGCGTGGTTTCTAGGTGGAGCAACTTTATCCTACTATTGAAGAATTTCAGATCTGGGAAGTTTTCATTCTTTGTTTTACTTATTATTATCTTTGAGTGATTTAGTTACTATTCTTGTTTTTCAAAAGAGTGTTGAGAAAATCTTTTGTCGAGGTTAGTACGAGGTGGTTGTACTATTGAATGTGAAAATCTTTCATTGGTAGTTAGGTTGTGGGATAGTTACAAAGATTAAGTGGTTAAATTAATCTTGTGTAATTTTGTTGAATTACAGTGAAAGTAATTAATCTGGTGAGGGCCCCGCAGACGTAGGTAGAGTGTGCCGAACTGCGTTACCAAATTTTCAGTGTCTTTACTATTTTGTGTTTGTGTGATTTATAGTCTGCGAAATTATTAATCACCTTGGTTTTTCAATATATATTGTATTATGTAGTGCATTACATATTTTTATATTTTATTTATGCATATTTATTGATATTCCATATTATGATTATTTTTTATTTCATGTTGGTCTATTGGCAATTTGATCAAATCTTCTTTTCAATTCAAATTTTATGTCAACAGATTTTGGTAGTTCAAAATTTTTGAAATCCATTTATATTATCAATAAGAAGAATTTTTTCTAGGTGCGCTAGAAATCTAGATAGATTACGAGCAACAAACTTTCAGTGATCGGCCAACTTTTGTTACCAAACGAAATGGACCCTAAGCGCCTGATTGGTTGACGATTTTGTAATAGATTAAGATTGAACGTAACACACTTCTATTGTTTGGAAGGAAGTTTTATAATGAAATGAAATGGAATAAGATGGAAGTAGAGGTTTTATATTACGTTCCATTCTATCATAAACAGTGAAAATAAGAAACCTCCGATTCAGGAGGTTTCGGATGGAACGTAAACTAATAAATATATACAATTTAATATACCCTCAATAACTTTTCATCATATCAACTGTGACCAAGTCATAATATTTTATTAAATAGAATGGAATAATATTAATAATAATAAATTGTATTAAATAATTAATAATATTAATAATAATAAATTATATATAATTAATAATAGAATAAAATTTAATAAAAATTTTATTAATGAAAATGGAAAATATATAAAAATTATTCTTTAATTGTTTGTATATATTTCTATATAAAAAATAAATAATTTTTTTAAATATAAATCACATAGAATAAAATAAAATAAATTTTATAAAATAATTAATAATAATATTTTTAAATAATCAATAATAAATTGTATATAATTAATAATAAAATAATTTTATTAAATTTTATTATTTGAAAATAGAAAATAAGTTACAACCGTGATTTTTTAATCGGACATGATTTCTGTTTTAAAATCATAGCATTAAATTTTCTGTAACAACCATTTTAATATAAGGGGTATAATAATTATTTATTATACATTTCATTCCATTCCATCTATCTTTTAAACGACATTTTACTACATTACATTATGAACCATCTCATTTTTTTCAAACAACTTTTTACTATATTATATTTTATTCAATTATAAATCGTTCCTTTCTGTCATGTTATATTTCACTTTATTTTATTAATTAACATCCAACTAAACAGGCTCTAATGAGTGAGGAAGTACTTAGTTAGTTGGTACGTAAAGAAAAAAAAGTTAAGAAATACAAAAAAAGATAGTAATATATTATAATTAGATTAACAATATTTTTATATCTCATTTTAAAGCAATTTTTTTTATACCCCATATAGTAAAAAATGGTACCACTCTTCTAAGAATACCAATGCCACGCTGAGTTCGTTTGGCCCGAGAGGATAGGAGAGGAAAGCATATGT
Organism: Erythroxylum areolatum; assembly: GCA_024520975.1. Classification (NCBI taxonomy): domain Eukaryota; kingdom Viridiplantae; phylum Streptophyta; class Magnoliopsida; order Malpighiales; family Erythroxylaceae; genus Erythroxylum; species Erythroxylum areolatum. The sequence continues at coordinate 62,029,665 of JANIJH010000004.1, read as the reverse complement.
ATATGCTAAAGGATTTGTATGATGGATTAGATCCTTTGTTTTGATTAATAAATTCCTACTCTATTCTATTGATTCTTATTTACGTATTTATGTAAATTTTAGGTAAATATTTGAACAACATTAAATGAGAAAGAGTTAAAATACCCTAATGAAAACAGGTGCTACAATCCTCCACAGTGACCTCCACATTGTTGACGAAGGACGCTTTAACATGCCATGTCTTATTCAAACAAGGGCACTTTTTCCTCAGTCTCTGTCTCTGGTCTGGTGCCTTAAGTTGCACTCCACTTCTGTCCACCCGACTTATGTCCTAATCTGTGTCCTATAAAACCTAGAAAGTAGTAGCTAGCCCTCCGTACACCACAGGTGGACCGTTATCGTTTGTTGGTGTCCCAAATCCCAATCCCGGCATATCTCTTTGTATAAGGTAGTCATCATCGAGCACGGCCTGGAAGAGGAAATAGGATCATTGGAAGAATCAAAAGTGCTGCCTCTTCCGCGGCATCATAAAGTTATCGACTTAAAATTTTAAGTATTTTAAAATTTTAAAATTAATTTAAGTTAACATTTTACTAATATAATTAATTTAATAATGTATATGACATTATATATAATTTTTAGTATAAAAATGACCATAATTTGATTATCGCAAAAATTCTAAAATTACGTTGACTTTGATTTCCTTATCTCATTAAAGTGTGTAATTGATGAAAATAAAAAATAATTTAAATATAATTTTATTGAAAATGAAAGAAATAATGAAAGTATATTAATAAATTTGGTGAAACTAAAGAATTAAACATCATTTTTTGGTAAAATTAAGAACTGATTTTATCTTTTTTTTGGGTCAAAATTCAATTAAATCAGCTTTACTTAACACCTTAATCACTTGCTTCTTAGCTCTATCATATCTCTTGAGAAATATGCAGACCAACCAAATGCATCTTGTTAAGATACGTGTTATTTCTTTTATTATTAATTTTGACATTATTTAATAACTAAACTTTTAAAATAATATTGATTAGCTTCAAATTCTATTCAAGATGGGTTAAAAAATCTTAAATTTAACTATTGATTATAGCTGAAATCTTAAAACTATCTTGGATAATATTTGCATGGCAGCTAATTATGTGTAGGTAAACTCTATATAGCAAAAAGTTATTGGTGAATCACAACTCTATCTAGCAAAGAGTTCTTGGTGAATTAAATGACTATTGAGCTGAGTTGTTCTTCTACCATGACTCATTTCTTTGTATGTTGTGGTCGATGAGTTTTTCCTTTTTATATCAAATGTATTCGTTTACGTCTTTATTTTTTTAATCATTTGAGTTATTTGATTGTTATCTTCATCGTTAAAAGTTGTTAAGAAAATTCATTACTGAGGTTAGTATGAAACGGTTATACTATTGAGTATTATTTACTTTCACAGATTATAAAGACGAGAAATAATATCAAAAATTGAATGAGCCGATTATATAATATCTTGAATAAAACTATTATTATATTATAGATAAAAGCAATTAAGTTAAGTAAAGATTTTTTATATATAAACAAAATGTGTCGAATTGTGTTAATAAATTTCAGTATTAATTTATATTCGTGAATTTAATTTTTCTAATTTCAAATAATTGCTAGAAAGGACTACACTCAAATATGAGATTTTGCCAACCAAATACATCATTCGGATTTGTTTTTTTCACATATAATACAAATGTCACTCACACATTGCCAAGTCTTAACCCCAGGATAGGACCACAGCACTTGAAAAAAAAAAAAAAGCAAGGCAGTTGCAGTAATCACTAGGAGACACGTGCACGGACAACTTACCCGGTACTTCCGTCCGACAAGCCATTCGCATCAGACCTCTCATTTGTTTGTCGGTGGTTTTTATTTAGTTTCTGACACGTACTCATGTAACGTACGTATAGTCGTATATGACTTGTGGTCCAAAAGACACCTAGGCCTCTCTATTGTGGCTAATCGAATAAAATACGGTCCGATGGATGACATGTCGGTGACTGTCACCGGCTCCTTTTGCACTTGAGTTGTCAGCCTTTGGCTTACGTGGTGTAGGTTAGTTGAGGCTGACGGACAGCTGGAACTGGAAGTAGTTGCTGGTTCAGTTCTCTTTAACTATTCAGTCATTTTTTGTGTGTGCATAACTGTATTATATGAGCTTTGGAGTTTGACTTTTTATTTCTTTTATATTATTGATATTATATTGACGGAGGATCTCTTTAAGTGCTTTCTCAAAAACTATTTCCATGCTTGTGATAATGATGAATTCTTGGTCAATTACATAATTAAAAAGAAAACGACACAAATGCAAATAAGTGTATATACAATAACAACTCAACAAAGTTATCTCCAAATGCGAGGTTTTAGGACATTTAGTATATATAATTTTATTTCTAACTAATAACGAGATTGCATTCAAATATTTAACAAACAAAGAAGTCTATATATGTGTGTGTGATATGGCACATCAATTTAAAAGTTTAAATTTTTTTTGATATAAATCTTTTATTTTGTCTCGTATTAACATGAAATTGATACAATAATAATTCTACTTAGATCTAATTAATCATATTCTCCTTTAACTTGAATCATTCTAATCATAAATAAAGGATAATAATATCTTATAAAAATACATTAAACAAGAGAGAATATATTAATATATTATTCATTTCACTCTATTTCAATGCACCAAGTTTTAACATCGTTTTATTTTTTAAAAATTTATTTATATAATCAAGGAGAAAATTAATTTTAAGTTAAATTAACATATAAAGAGAAATATTATAATTAAACTCAAACTCTTAATATATTTGTTCGTTAATTTTTTCTTGCTTATAAACAATATTTAGTTCACCAACTTTGGAAACAATTAATATTTTTTATTTATTTACCAAATAATTAAAATGGTATGTGGCTGACATTATATTTTTATATGATGTCTTTATAGTTTCGTTTGGGTTAGGTGGTCAAATGAATGCTATACTTCCTCTAATGTCACGTTATTATATATCGATTAATCTTCAATTATGGTTCGTGATCCACCTAATTGGGAAGATTCGTGACTAGCTAGCTACTTAGAAAACATTCATGCCTTGATGAATTGGCCTTGGCAAAGATTCATGCCTTGATGAATTGGCCTTTAGACAAGATTCATGCCTTGATGAATTGGCCTTTTCCCTGCTGAGAATCGAAGTTTTAGAATTCCAATTTTTATATAGTTGTGGAATATGTTCACTGCAACCAACTCCCTTCAGTCACTTTCTTGCTAATACCTACTTTTGAGAGTGCATGATCAATTATTGAATAAAAATATATCCATTGAAGTCTTAATGTGACATATAAGATAGGGACGTATTACCATTATTTTTTTAAATTGTGATATATGGACATACATATATATATGTGATGGCTAGCTCAGTCAATAAGCAATGATTAAAAAATTGAACCAATTTAATTGATTCATTAATAAAAATTTTAAATTGATTAATCTTTAATTTAGTTTATTTTAATAATTTTTATTATTAAAAATAATCAATCAGTCAATTAATTAATTAAATACATAAATTCATATAAAATAACTAGTTTTCATAAATCATAATAAATATGAGTAATAATATTCATTTTCGTAATTATATTTTAAATTTTTAAAATTATTTAATTATTAATTTATAACGGTCTAATTTTTAAACCTTCAATCTCTTATTTTATCGATTTATTAAGAAGATAAATAAGAATACTCCTTTCCACTTATTTAGTTATTTTCATATATCTCTTGATTTTAACACAACTTGAAGAGACGTAATTACTTGAACAAAAATTAGGTTGGACTTTTGCGAGTGGCCTGGGTTTGAAAGCATTTAAGTTATTAAAAAAAGGATCGCTTCTGTATCTCAAACTCCACTTGCCTGTCAATGGACTCGGAAGGTTATCTTCTCCAATGTCCAATTAGTTAATGCCTGGTCATGGATCGCATGATAACCATACTTGAATTCCTAAACAAAAATATTTCTTTTTGTGGCTGGTGACAGTTTAGACCCATTTGGTGAAATGTATAACAATGGACTCCATTGTTATTCAGTGAGACTCGCTTTATGATTAATTTAAAAAAAATGTTTAGGCAATAACAGGATCAAGTTTTTATTAAAAAATATATAAATAAAATCATTTCAGCATTAATATTACATTTAACTAACGAAGAATTAACCCTGTCATATTTTTCGTTCATGTTGCCAATCGAGAACGGATCAAGAAATTTTTTAAAGTAGGGGTAAAATTTTAATAGGAGCAAAATTTTTTTTATGGGATCAAAACTTAAAATAATAATTTTTATATGAAATTTTTTAGAGCTAGTAGGGGCAAATGCCCTCACTTGACTTCAATGTAGATCCGTCCTTGTTGTCAATGTTTTAAAAGTGTTAAGATTCAATTTAAACATTTCAAATTAAACCGTTAAAGATCAAGTTGTATTATATTTTAAACGATAAACTTCAAAATGTACTTTAGACTAAATTTAACCTAATAACTCAATCAATTTAAACATTGTATAAGTTGCTTGACTTTCAATGATATAAAAATTAAAAAGAGGGTAATAATAATTAATTTCCGTTTTTAAAATTAGGTTAAACATGCTATCTTTGACAAATTTAGTGAAGATAGGTCACTCCAACTAAGCTCAAATTAGGCAAACACCAGCTTACTATTCATGATATGTTCTTACAATGAAAAACTACCAGTCACTAAACCATCAAGTTAAAAAATTAATCTCTTTTAAGTTTTAGATTGCAACTCTTTAGATGTGCAGAACTTTCAAGTGGTCGGTCCAATCAATTTTCACATAAAAAGTCGGCACCTTTTCTTATTCTGAAAGTTACCAATTAGGTAGAACTTGGAAGATAGTTTTTTGGTTGCATTGCAAGCACTCAAAATAGTTAAACTATTACACCATAAAGAATGATATAGGAAATATCATAAGTTAAAGATTTATGACTTTTTAATTTCTATTTTACCTAATGTTTAAAAAATTATATTTGAACATTAGACCGATAATAAAAGATGTTTAAAGTTTAAAAGTTTAATCAGTATTAAATCGTTATGAAACTAATAAAGATTGAATAATATTGAACAATTTGAAATAAGATTGCATAAAAAAATTTGATTATTGAAAAAATGAAATTTAATAAAAAAAGAGATTCTTAAATGAAAACTAAGTGATTTTTTTTTCTGATTTATAAAATCCTGTAAGTTTATGAAAACTAATTAATTTTTAATGACAGTGGTTATTGAAACAAGTCGAATTAAAAAATTGATTCGTTCAAAATTTTTGTAGTTGAGTAAATTGGGTATCTTCGATATTTTAATAATGGATTTTCAAGATAGTATTTATGTTTATTATTCCTTAAAAAGATTCATGTGAGTCATTCTCTATATTAGTTAAGAGTAAAACTACATATGATTGGATCTTCGTAAACTCTACGTATTAACAAGATTTTTGCTAAATTATTATTATTGTTGCTTATTACTTAAAAAGAAAAAGATGAAGAAATTAACTTAAATCATAGTCTAAGTAAATACTTTAACAAGTGCTCTCTCTTGGGTTGGAACACCCTATTCCCATTAAGGTGTTCTAACCTTGCGCCACTTAATTTGGTTCGCATTTTTGTATAAATCCTACCTGAACATATAGATGAGATTTAATGAAATATGATATGAACTACTTAACATGAGCAGAGGATTTGATCCTCCCTCCGTCTCTCTCTCTCTCTTAAGAAATGTTTTAAACTTAAAACTATAAAATTAGATAATTAAAATTGAATAAATACCAAAAGTTAGAGGGAAAATCCAGCTTAATAAATTAAATAATAATAGTTATGGAAAATAATTATCATAAAAATAATTCTATGCCTTATTAATTATTAAATAATAGGACAATTTAATTAAAATTGTTGAATTAATTAAATTAAATTTAAATAAAATGATTATTTTAATTGGTTAGAGTAAAATTTAAAATTTAAAATTACATTTTATAGTTATTTTTATAAATAAAGTAATTTTTAAATTTGTTAAATAATAAAGTCTTAAAGGAAGTTTTGTCTTTTAGACTTTTAAGTTTTACCTTATAGTTTATTTTAATTTTTTAACTATTTTTTGCAGTTCAGTTGTGGGCCACAAGGATTTGACGGGTGACCGGAGGCGGAGACACTATATAAGCTGGGCTCCGTCAAAGGCCACTCAGCATAGCATTTTCCCTGATTATGGAATCCAACGAACTTGAGTTAATCTCCATTTTCTCTAATCTTTGCTTTCAGGTAACTCCTAATTCCAGTTACTTTTGCTGTCGCACTCTGCTTGCTTGCCTAGAAAGTGATTTCCAAGTCCACCGATTGTTCTTGAAGTTTTAGTTATGGTTTTGTCCCACCTTTTACTGGTTACGTGCATTTAGCTGACGACTTCTTCCTATTTGATTTTTCATCTTTTATGTAGTTTATTGACCAAGTGAGAGCGAGCCAAGTCTGAATGTAGCGCCTCGGCTTAGCTTCTTTTTTGTTCAGTCGCGACGTTTGCAAGCTAGAGTAGGCGATCTTCGTTCAATAGCTTGTTATTTTTTAGACGCTGCTCATATCAAATCAAGAGATCGTTCACATGGACTTCCAAGTTCAATTTTTATCGATTTAAGTGCATTTTTGTGATAAAGCAGTTGATTTAGCTTCTCACAAATAGTACCATTGATGCTATTAGCTATGAGACTTTTGGTCCTGAATTCAGTGGGACCACCGAGGAAACGAAGAGCGGGTTTACTGATAAAACAAGCTGGGCGAGGTTCTTATCGGGGAAGCTAGAAATAAGTTTAGGGGTTTGGATAAATTTGTTGTTCTGCTAGAAATAGTAGTAGGGAATTTTTGTTGTTGTTAGTTGTTGTTTTCTCCAATTAGTCAACGAATGGAAAGTAGTGCTTTGAGGGAATTGCTCCGAAGTCTTTGCAGTGACTCACACTGGATATATGCCGTGTTTTGGAAACTAAGGCATGAAAACTCCATGTAAGTTGTTATTTCTGAATCCCTATGTATTTGCTTAAAGTGATGATACTGTAAATTTTTTGTTCAATTTTTTTAATGGATTTTGCATCCTGCCCCAACCGTATGTTACTCTTATGATTTCTTTAACTTAGGACTTATTTATGGGGAATTTCATACGTAAGAGTTCTTATTTTGGACACATAGAGTCCTTTTGTCTGATGTCTAAGTAAAATTCTATAGCCAAGGTATTGCAGTCTTACAGTTTTCTGTTGGATGCTTGATGCTATGTCCTTTGATAGCTTAAATAAAAATCTAAAGATGGTGAATGTTTGAGAGAAGTTTTGTATTATAAGTAAATTTTTTTCTCTTTCTTTTTGTGTAGAACTAGAATTGCAGTTCTTGAACCAGTTACTTTTCAGTATCAATCCCTTATTTTCTACTTGCTTACCTGTTTTCTTGTTAATAATTTTAGTCCTCAAGTCTTTGTCCATATCAACGATTCATCATGCAGTGTAACATGTGATCCATTACTTAATGACAGGGTCTTAACTTGGGAAGATGGGTATTTTAATTATCCAAAACTAAGAGAACCTTTGGGAGGTGAAGATATTTATAGCAGTGGAATTGGTGGTATATTTTCTCTGCAGTTTGAAACTTCACCACTGTATTGTACCTCTGACGCATCTCCATTTGGATTTGTGTTGGCTGACATGCAGCAGCTTGAGTACACTGTAGGAGAAGGGTATGATGACCTTGATCCATTTTGTAACAGATTGTGAGCTCTCCTATCGAATATGTAAACGAAGTAATCTATTTAAAAAATAAGCCCATTACAGTCTCCCTTTAATGTTAAAATCAGTGGAAGGACATATATTAAGATCCCATTATATGCAAGCTATTGAGTGATGAAAATTGATTCTCGTCTTCCAAAAATTCTCAGGGTTGCTGGTAAAGTAGCATTAACTGGAAAGCATTGCTGGGTTTCCTTGAAAAATATTTTGAACGGAGAATTGCTTCCTGAGTTAGTTTCTGAGGTCAGATTTCTAATAGCAATAAATGATAAATATGGCTAGTACCTAGAAAATAACAAGCCATGCTTACAAATGACATTATTTCTATTTTCAGTGTCCAGAAGAGTGGCTGCCTCAGTTTGCAACAGGTATAAAGGTAACTAAAATATTGTGATATTTCCTCCTCTATATGCCTGCATGTAAGATACTTCTGTGTGCATTAAATACTTGTGCATGTTCCTGGGATGGGATTGTTGGTTCTTTTCAATTGCTTAAATCTTTTACAGGATATTTATGATTTAATTTCTCAAGATTTTAAGTTTATTCTTTAAATTGAATACAAACTTATCGCTTGCAATACTTTGGGCAGACAATTTTACTGGTACCCGTAGCTTCTCGAGGAATACTACAGCTTGGGTCCTTCGAAGAGGTGAGCATATTTCCTTAACTTCATGCAGTTGTGTGGTGACTTCTTGTTCTATTTGATAGGTACCTATAATATTTCAAATTTTGTCCAACCATGCGGTTGATTTGTTGTCTTCGATGAAAATAATACAAGTCAAAATGAAGCATTGTAGGAAAGCCTTCATGTCTGAAAGGCCAACCCAAATGTAATTCTGGGTTACTTTTCCCCTATTCTTGTGCATTTGCACTCCTGTGTCATACTTGTGTGCATGCGCTTTGTGCTTGCAGGGGAGAGATTTAAACTTTTTTCGTTTCATTGTAAGTCTTAATTTAAGGCCTTCTCTTTGTTCTTTTTCTATGTTCAAGGTTGCTGAAGATATTGAAGTAGTGAATCATCTCAAAGATGTCATCAATGGTTTCATCCAAGTTGGGGATTATGGTCTGCCTTTGTTTTTGAAGAAGGATTTTGAAGCTCAGATTACATCTCCTCTAACATCTTGTGCCATGACGAACTCAAATATAACATCAGCATTTGCAAATAGGCCTGTGAAAGCAGAGGATTTGGATCATTTCAAGCTGAGTAAAGAGAATTTTACTGCTGCAAGTCAAGTGAAGCCAATGCCGATGTTTAAAGACATGTTTATGTACTATGGAACAGATCTTATGCAAGCTTTTGAATTTGAAAGCAAAAGCAAGATTGAGGATGCACCAGATGATCTTTCTGAAGTATCAACTTCAACTGAATCATTAAATACGAGCCAACTAGAGATGGTAGAGAGCAAGCTGTTTGAACTCTCCTGTCTGATGCAGGAATTAGAAGTGTATTCCCAGTTTACTGACTTTGATGTGGGAGTTTCTCAACAATCTGTTACTGGAACTACAGATTCTTATTCAGCTGGAGGTGTGTCCATGCAGTCATTTGAAGGTAGGGCTTCTGCTGACGTGGATCATGAAAATTTTGATGGTATCCTTAGCTTTCCAAAGGGTTGCGAGTTACATAAAGCACTTGGACCAGTTTTTCAGTGCCATACCAGTGATATTTTCTGGAACTCTTCCTGCTTACATGATGATAGTTACGGCAGCTCAACTCTGCTCTACAGCCAAGATCCAAGTGAAATAACCAACCGCTCATATTCTGCTAAAGGAGCTGGTCCTGAATATTTGTTGGACGCTGTTGTTTCTAAAGGTTATGATGATTCAGGTGATACTTCTGTTGATTGCTCTGAAAGTTTCAAGTCATCCGTGAGCTCACTGGGACAGTATAGTGCATCGTCTGCTTCACAAAGCCAATCTGAAATTAATGTTCTCACGATGGGCAATCAAGCTCCGTTGAGCCAAGATAGGTCAGAGCATGCTGCTGATGGAAGAAATATTAATCCTACTTCTGATGCTTTGAAGAGCATGATAAACATGATTTTTGTTAAGGATGAGCAACAAAGGGAGAGCAAACACTTGCAGCCTCAGAAAGGACAAAAGTCACCAAATATTAGCAAAAGGAGGGCCAAGCAAGGTGATAACCAAAGGGCTAGACCAAGAGATAGACAGCTGATACAGGATAGGGTAAAAGAACTCAGGGAACTTGTTCCTAATGGAGCAAAGGTAAGCGCTCTGCTTATATTTCTTTTTTCTGGAGCTTTAATAGGATTCTACTTAAGATTTGATATCTAATATGTCTGCAAGTGTCTTTTGTGAAATTGCAGTGTAGCATTGATGGACTACTAGACCAAACGGTCAAGCATATTTTGTATATGAGAAGTATAACTTCTCAAGCAGAGAAACTGCGGCAGTGGGTGCAGCAAGAGGTATGTAAAGTGAGTTCATACAGATTAATGTCTAGCAGTTTTATCTTTCATGAAAATTTAGGTACGGGAAATGAGTGGTTATGGAATGTAACAGGCTATAGTAGCAAACTGAATTTAATTTTTCTTATGGAGCAGTAACAGTACTTTGAAATTCATGTTTCTGTTGTAAAGAAGTGGTTCATAAATAAACTGATTGGTTTTCATTTGCTTAACCAAAGGTCTTTTCATATTGTGTTCAATCATTAGCAAGCTCAACTTCCATGTGAATACCTTGACAACAAAATAATTTGAAACTGAACTTCTTACAGGTGGCTTCACGCAAGAGTTGCAGATCAGCTGATTCCAAAAACTACTTTCATAATGGAAGAAGCTGGGCCTTTGAATTTGGAACCGAGCTCCAAGAATGCCCTATAGTTGTGGAAGACCTTGAGTATCCAGGACACATTCTTATTGAGGTTTGTCCTGCTAGTTTAAAAGTTCTCACTATTTCAATGTTTAGCAACTCAAAACCTCTGCTTTGACAGATGCTTTGCAACGATCAAATACTCTTCCTGGAAATTGCTCAAGTGATCCGTGGACTGAATTTAACAATTTTGAAGGGTGTGATGGAAAACCGATCAAATAACGCATGGGCACATTTTATAGTAGAGGTAATTGTATGCCATTAAACTCAATATTCTTTTACCGTGTCGAAAATGACCAACATTTCAATAACATCTGCATTTCTTGCAGGCGTCCAAAGGTTTCCATAGACTGGATATCTTCTGGCCACTGATGCAGCTTTTACAGCGAAAAAGAAAGCCCATATCGAGCAAGATATGAGGCATTCTACTGTGAAAAAACCATCCAGAGGAAGTGAATTCCACTGAATCAAAGACAGATTAGGTCAGAAGCTAATTTGAATTGGAATTGCTGTATAAATAACAAGGAAACTTCTGTGGTTTAGTCCTGGAATGGATTCTAGCTCCTAAATCCAGTGATTCCGTAATGCTTGTACATTACATACATTTAAGACACATCTATCTCCGAAAGCAATGACCGTCGTAAAGAGTTGTTATCTTCTCTATTCTGAGTTAGGGACCAACTATAGAGCTATTATTTGCTATTTGGTGGCTGATTATTATTATTAAATAAAAATTTTTATTTTTTATTTATATTATTAATAGGTACGGATGACGTAAGTTATGTACAAAATAAGATTCATAACTTATTGTCTTAAAGTTTTGAGTTGAGATACGATGTTTTGATTGTATATAAGCTCATTTTAATCTTGTCCAATTTTTCTTCGGTTCCCCTCAAAACCTTTCAATGAATTACTCCTTAAGAATGACAAAGTTCCTTCAATCCAATTTGAATCGTAGTTAATGAGTTAGATTAGGATTGATTAATCTTCATTTCAATTTTGCGTTTAGAGAATCGACTTAAGACTAACCTGGAACAATTCAACTTGTCACTATAATACTTTTTTAAAACAACTCAGTCTTAGATAATCAAAACAATGTTAAAATTGGGTTCGATATGATAACGCAATCTGACTTAATTTCGAGTTCGGACTTGAATTATAACTTGACATGTTGCCGTCCTTAATTTCTATTATTTAGATGAGAAGTCCCTGTCCTACCACTTCACTTAGGTTGGACCTTTCTTTGTGTAAAACGTCAAAGTTTGATTAAGAGCTCTTAATGACCTTTCTCTACAATTTCTCCAGGTTCAAAACGATTGACATAGGAGCATCACATTGGGCATCATTTAGCTTTGCTCTTTGACCTAAAACAATATACCAATTTATTATATCACATTTGCATATTAAATTGAATTGTTAGATTTTATATAAAGCCTTATTTAAATTATTTCATTTTAATTATTGTAAAAAAAAATGAATGTGGTCTCCTCTACATGCCTCCTTAAAATATAACAACACTCATGTAGATGGCATTTAAGTTGAAAGTCAACAATTAGATGCTTCATAACGAGATAATGAGTATCATTGATAAGATCTTATTTTGACTAATTATTTGATATTATCTCATTTGTTTTAAATTTATTTTTGTGCTTAAATGTTAAAATTAATGTTTGTTTTGTTTTAAGAGATATGAAGTAGAGATTGCATCAAATTGTGACTCTTTTGATAATAATGACAAATTTTGGATAAGATGAAGAGATTGATGCAATGGATCACTTGAAGAGTTGGAGTTTAACTGGGAAACTTATTGTTATCCCTATTATGTAGGAGTTTGATTTTGAATTAGTTTTAGATAAACATCTTTACAAGCTAGAGTTAGATTAGGATTATATTAGAAAACCCTGTAAAAGGGACGTTTCTCACAAAAGAAAGAGGTTCTCTTTTTTTTTTTAATACATTTTTAGCAATTCTTGGTCTTTCTTCTATCTTTGTTATTGGAGCGAAAGCCATGTGTGGTTAAACTCAGTTGTTCTAATTCAAGGGGATTCGAAATTCTAGTTGTAACTTTATGAGATTTGTGTTTCAAACTTTTAATTACGTTTTAATTCAAGTATTTCTTGTTTTGAGTTTTTATATTTCATGAATGATTGATATTCGATTAATCAGACAATTTAATTTAATATTGATTATTCTATCGCTATCCAAGAATTCAGTGATTCGTAATTGTCATGAAGGATTAGTACAAGTAGCAAATAGGTTATTTATGAATTTTTATATTTAACTTATGATAAACAAGAAAACTAAATTGAATAGTTACATCTATCTCGATCATTTAATTTATAGTTTAGTTTTTTTTTTCACGGAGCTAATTGCTATCATTTATTTGATATGAAATTCTATCAAACAAAATCAATAGATGCTAAGTTTTAGTTTAGATGTTAGGTTTAAACCAATTAATTTAGAAAAATTTGAGACTTATTACGACTATCCTAATATGTTTCGAACTAACTGCTTAAATTATGAAAATATTCTTTTTAGACCAATGATTAATGTTACAATTAGATGAGATCTTTCCCTTGAATTGGAGTTTGGTAATATGGAATTTCTCATATTTAAATTCAGTTCATTTAATTTGTTTTTGTCTTATTTTTAGTTAATCAATTTCTTAATAAAAATCTCCATTTAATTTTATTGCTTGAAATTAAGAAATTAGTGTTCAGTTCTCTAGGGATTCGACTTGATTCCATGACTATTATAAAATTTTGAAGAATTGGTATTATTTTTGGGGCCTCGACAACCCAACCAAAATTTGGCGCCATTGTTGGGGAACAATTTCAAGTTTCTTAATTTCTTTGCCTTTTTATTTTTACTATTACTGCTAACCCCTTGTCTTGTATGACTCGCGCTTCTCATAAAGATAAACTGCAATATAATCTAGAAATTGAGAAGACAGCATGTCATTTGAGACAAGAGACTAAGCAAGGAAGCGGTCATTCACCTTCAAACGTTAAAGTTGAAATAGATCTAACAATTGTTGAAGATTCTAATTTTCAAGAAGTGGATGAAAAGATGACAAATCTCAACTTAAGAAGGTTGAGGAAGTTAGCGACATCGAATTTGAATCAACAACCTTTATGCATTCAATTTTCAGATGTTGAGGTAGATTTCGAGTTGAAATCTGGTTTGATTTACTTACTGCCTATTTTCCGTGGTTTTGGAGGTGAAGATCCGCATAAACACCTGAAGGAATTTTATTTTGTCTACTCTGGAATGAAGCCACAAGGGGTAACAGAAGAACAAATTTATCTCAGGGCCTTTCCATTCTCTTTGAAAGATAAGGCAAATGATTGACTATGTTATCTTCCACCTAGCTCAGTAATAATATGAAACGAGATGAAAAGAATATTTTTGGAGAAGTTCTTTCCTACATCAAAAGCAAAAAATATCAGAAAGGAGATATGTGGGATAAGATAAATTATCGGACAAATATTATATGAATATTGGGAAAGGTTTAAGGAGCTATATGCTAGCTGTCCACATCATCAAATTCTCGATCAACTTCTAATTCAATACTTTTATGGAGGACTATTTCCAATGGATCGAAGAATGGTCAGTGTAGTTAGTGTAGGAGCTCTAGTAAACAAAACACCTTGGGCAACCAGACAGTTAATATCAGTTATAGCAAAAAATTCTCAACAGTTTGGGACAAGGATGGATGGAGCTATTAAGCGTGTGAATGAGGTAAGTAACACACACCTTAAGGATAAAATATCTGATTTAACCACTCTAATTCATCAAATGACTATAGGTAATTTGCAATCGGCAAGAGTTTGCGAAATATGCTCATTGGTCGGACATCCTACGGATATGTTCTCCACATTGCAACAAGACTCTCTTCAAGAAGCTAACACAATAGGGGGCTTTCCTGATCAATCTCAATGAAAGTATGACCCTTATACCAATTACTGTTGGATCCTATTTTTTTTTCTTTAGGTTAAGCATGATTTAAAAATAATTTTGGAGTTTTGATAGATTTAAATTTTGGAGTTATAATTATGTCAAGGTTAGTAGAATTTGTTGAATGAGTAAGTGGAATTAAAGTGTTAATATAATAAGGATGTTCAAGGATATTTTTGGGAGATTACTTAAGCATAAAAGAACATAAGCTTATAAGGAAGGGTAGAAATAGAAAAAGAATATGTTGTTTTGCTTGTTAAGAGGAGATAAACGTGAATTGAAGAGGGAGAAGAGTGAGAAACAAAATTAAGAGAGAGGAAGAGAGGTTTTGGTGAAAGAAGAAAAGAAGAGAAATCAAGGTTGTTAAGGTAGGTTAACCATCTTTTCTTCTTGCTTTATTAAAGGAATGAGTTGTGTTATGGATGAGGAATTAGAGAGGAAAAAGGGTTTGTGTAGAGAATGAAAAGTTTGTGTTGGAAGAAGATGGATTAGGAGAACCTAATTGATTTTAGGGTTTCTGAACTAGATCTTAGGTTATCTAACCTAGATGTACTATGGGTAGGTTAGATTTGAGTTTAATTTGTGTGTATTGCCATTTTGTGATTTCTTTATTTTGAACTTTATGAGTTATTGAAATGTGTTTTGAATGGAACCTTGGTTGTTTTAGGAAACCAAGGGAATCCTACCCAAAAGCAAGCGGAAAGGCAAGCTTGATTTGGATTCTCACAAGTTGATTAGGTGGGTAATGTATTTATAGTTATTGTGTAATTGAGCAAATTCTTGCCTATGTATGTGAATGTTATTTTGCTTGAAATTGAATTGCGAGAAATTGAAATGCATTGTGGTTATGCTATTCCCTGAAAAAGGTTATAACATTTCGAGTTAGATAAAAAGAAGAAAAGCATGAAAGTTGGAACAGTTGATAAAATGATTTTGAGTATGATTATGTGCTTTTGTTTGGGCAAGAGAGAAACCCGTTTTGTTAGTCAAGTGCTCGTTGACCCATAGCCTTCTCCCGGCTGCCTGCTTGAGGCCACGAAATCTTGAGAATTTGGACTCGTTTTGTTCATGGAGTAAATTTTGGTTTCTCTGTTTCGTTCCACGGAACTCTCAAGCCATTTGTCTGTCCATTGCATAATTGGATTGCTAAGTATGAATCATTTTGAGTGTTTATGTTGTGAATTTTGAGCTAAATTAATGAATGCTTAAATTGTTGAATATATATATATATACATGTACATATGCTTGACTTTGGTCAATTGCCAATAATTATAAATATATTAGCCATTGAGCTGTGTAGCTCACCTCATTACTCCCTCTTCAGGTGCAGAACAAGAAGGTTAGCAGCCCTTGTAAGGCATCGGAAACTCCAAGATATTAGAAATATTTGTAACTAAGTTAGTTTGATCACTTTTGGATAGCTACATAAGCATGTAAACATTAAGCATTCTGTATATGTTGTAATTTGTGGTAAGTCCTCGTTTATAATATTATTATGAAAATTAAAGTTATGTATAAGCTTCTATTGACTTGGTAAATGAGTTAAGAACTGAAAAGTTCCTCAAATGTATATGCATGCTTCTTTTGTCGTTGTACATTTTGAAAGCGATTTAGAAGGGGGGTTGAATAGATCGTTTAAACTTTTTCGCAGAGTTCTACAAAAAACACAGAATTAATACACAATAAACAATCAAATTAAACAAATGAAAAAGAGTAGGGAAGAAAGCAAACACTGTTTTTATAGAG
>JANIJH010000004.1:61998571-62010639 GCA_024520975.1 Erythroxylum areolatum | reverse complement strand
TATTTTCAGTCTTATTTTTAATTTCTTCTTGCGTGATTTCGTGTTTCTAAAATCAATCATTCTCAAATCAAATTATTTTTATTATTATTTTTATTATTTTTATTTTCGATTTCGCACAAATAAATAATTACTTCATTGGTCTCTGTGGTTCGTCCCTATTCACCACTTTACTCGCTTAAGTGTTCTAGAGTAGGAATTTATTTTTGTTGGTTTGACACGCCATCAATTAATATCATACCATACTCAATTTATTGAGCTTTAAATATGAATTCATTTAAAGAAACTAATGTGATTATCCAACTAGTTGATCGTTCCTATGTGTGTCCTATTGTAGTAATTAAGGATGTTTTAGTCCAAGTTAATGGTTCGGTGTTTTTAGTAGATTTTTACATCTAGAAAATGGATGGAGATAGTGTGAAACATTCGACTTCGATTCTATTGGGAAGGTCGTTTATGAAGACTACCAAGATAAAAATTGATGTAGATGAGGGTACTCTTTTTATAGAGTTTGATGGAGAGATAAAGTTCAATATTTTCGAAGCAATAAAATACCCTAATGATCTTCAATCAATTTATCATATGTATATTGTGGATTCATTTGTACACGATATGTTTAATGAAGAAAATATTAAAGATGAGCTGGAATTGAAGGCCAAACCAGAAGTGAACGAGCAAATTGATGAAACTTGTGAAGTTATAGAGTGGTTTTCAGTAATTAAAATAGGTTTAAAAACTTTAAATGCTGAATTTAAAATGAATCACAAGAAAATGCTACCTTTTGTTTTGCAGGCTCTGAATATCGAATTGAAAGCCCTACTTGATAACCTTAAATATGTCTATTTAGGTGATGGAGAGTCATTATCGGTAATCATTTCACAAAGGTTGACTAAGGGGCAAGAGAAAAACTGGTGGCACTACTTAAAGATTACGAAACGACAATTAGTTATAGCAGACATTAAAGGAATTAGCTTGGCGATTTGCATGCACGGGATTCCTTTAGACAAGAATGCTAAACCAAAATGGGAACCCCAAAGAAGGCTTAATCCAACAATGAAAGATGTGGTAATGAAAGAAATTTTAAAATTTTTGGATGTAGGTATAGTTTATCTAATCTCGGACAGCGAATGGGTAAGTCCAGTGCATGTTGCGCCCAAAAAAATTGGTATAACAGTGATACGAAACTAGAATGATGAATTGGAACCAAGTGGGGTATAAAATGGCTGACGAATGTGCATCAACTTTAGGAAGCTTAATTTAGCTACTAGAAAGGACCATTTTTTGTTACCTTTTATGGATGAAATGTTAGAAATACTTGTTGGTAAATCATGTTTATACTTTTTGGATGGTTTTTAGGGTACTATCAAATAGCAATTGCTTAAGAGGATTAAGAAAAGACTACATTCACTTGTCCCTTTGGAATGTATGCTTTTAGACGAATGCCATTCGGTCTTTGTAATGCTCCAAGTACGTTCCAAAAATGCATGATGAGTATATTTTCTAGGTATATTGAAAATTGCTTTGAAGTATTCATGGATGATTTTATTGTTTATGGAGATTTATTTAATGATTGCTTAAATCATTTATCTAAGATTCTTAAACGATGTATTGAGACAAATTTGGTCTTAAATTATGAAAAAATGTCACTTTATGATAGATCAAGGCATTGTTTTAGGACATGTGATTTCATCCAAGGGCATAGAAGTTGATAAAGCTAAAGTAGACTTAATTGTGAACTTACCTTACCCTACAAACATTAGGGAAGTTCGATCTTTTCTTAGAAATGTAGGATTTTACCGCAGGTTCATTCAAGATTTTTCCAAGATTGCAATACCTTTATCAAATTTGCTACAAAAAGACATTCCATTTGACTTTGGGAAGGACTGCAAGGAGGCTTTTGACAAACTCAAGTCACTACTAACAAGTATGCCTATTATTCAGCCACCAAATTGGGATCTTCCATTTGAGATCATGTGCGATGCTAGCAACCATGCAGTGGGAGCTGTTTTAGGCCAAAGGATGGAGAAAGAAGTCACATTATCTTCTATGCTTTTAGGATATTGGATGCTACGCAGTGCAATTATTCTGCAACGGAGAAAGAGGTTTTAGCAATTTTTTTACTTTAGATAAATTTAGATCTTATCTACTTGGCTCTAAAGTTATTATTTACTCTGATCATGCAACATTGAAATATCTTTTGGCAAAAAGGGAGTCTAAACCGAGGCTAATACGATAGATTCTGCTACTTAAAGAGTTTGATTTGACAATAAAGGATCGAAAAGGTGTGCAAAATTCAATAGCAGATCACTTTAGCAGGTTAGTAAGAGATGAAGATATTTTGCCTATTTTTGAAACTTTTCCTGATGAGCAGTTGCTCCAAACGAATGGTATGATTCCATGGTACGCTGACTTAGTAAATTATTTAGATACTAAAACTTTACCTTATTACATTAGTAAGTCTAGGAAGGAAAAGATAATAAATGAGGAAAAATATTATGTATGGGATAAACTGTTCTTATGAAAGTTCTGTTCTGATAAAATTATAAGGCGTTGTGTGCTAGAAAATGAACAAAATTTTGTCTTAACTTTTTGTCACAATTATGCATATGGAGGTAACTTTAGCCCCAAAAGAACTGCTAGGAAAGTTTTGGATAATGGATTATATTGGGAGACTTTATTTAAAGATGCTTATATATTTTGTAAAAGTTGTGACAGATGTCAAAAGACAGGTACATTATCTCATCAGAATGAAATGCCTCAAACCCCATTTCTTATAGTTGAAATATTTGATGTATAAGATACTGATTTTATGGGGCCCTTCCATTCATCTTGTAGATTTTCTTACATTTTTTTGGTTGTTGATTACGTTTCCAAATGGGTGGTAGCAAAAGCCACTAGAACTGATGATTTTGCAATTGTTGTAGGGTTTATAAAAACTAACATTTTTAATACATTTGGAATCTCACGTGTCATCATTGGTGATCAAGGGAGTCATTTTTTGCAATAAAGTTGTGGCAACGCTATAACATCATCAAGTAGCCACTGCCTACCATCCACAAA
Organism: Erythroxylum areolatum; assembly: GCA_024520975.1. NCBI lineage: Eukaryota > Viridiplantae > Streptophyta > Magnoliopsida > Malpighiales > Erythroxylaceae > Erythroxylum > Erythroxylum areolatum. The sequence goes on along the minus strand of JANIJH010000004.1, from coordinate 62,007,582 downwards.
CGAATGGAGAAGTAGCAATATCGAATAGAGAGGTGAAATCCATCTTAGAAAAGACCACGAATCCTAGTCAAAAGGAATGAAGTTTTTTATTTTCGTAATAAATATTTTAAAATATTAAAATATTAAATATATTTGTTAAATAATTATCAAGTTAAAATTTTAAAATTAATTAATATAATATTATAATAAATTAAAAAAATTAAATTTTATTGGTCATAAAAATAAAATATAAATATAAATAAATAGATTCTAAACTAAACTTGTCTTAAATTTATGGTTTATAAAACATAAAAATTTTCAATTACCAAAATTAATGTAAACATTAAGCTATAAAGCTATTATTTATTATATAGAAATTTCTATTGTGTAATAAGGCCACTTATTTAATTGTATTGAATGATAATTCAAAGTCAATATTGTTATAAGTCAACCGAGTTTGTTTAAGTTGTTTCCTTTATTCCAACTATACAAATTTTTTAATTTTTTGTTTGTTCGGTTAATTTGTTACCAAGATATTTGTTCAAGTTCATTTCTTCATTGCTTATATATTTAGGCCATCATCATCAATGTTAGATAAACACTCGAACATTAATAAAGTATTTTATCTATCGCATTATCTCTTCTTTTTGGCTCTTTTAAGTTTCCGTTTAGACAACAAATTTGGTATCAGAGCTAGAATGATCCATTTCAAGTCCTTCTTAAGGTCCGTTCACTCAAGTCCAAAGACCCAGCACCACAATTTGTCCTTTTTTCTCAAATGACAGTAGCAACGAGATTTTCCACTTCTCAACCAATCATTCCCATTTTTATTGGAGAACAATATGAGTGGTACAACATCAATGAAAACTTTGCTCAAATTCCAAGAGCTATGGGATTCGGTAAAATATCGTTGAAATTCTGGAACCCAATGAAGGAGAGGAAGAAAGATTAGAGGAAACTAAGAAGTGGGATGCCAAGACATTATTTATCCTCTAACAAGCAAGCCATGAGATTATTTTCTCAAGGATTGAAGCAGCAACCACATCACACCAGGCATGATCAATTTTGCAGAAGGAGTTATAAGGTGGTTAAAATGTCATTACAATGACATTGCATCACTAAGGCGTGACTTTGAGACATTAATTATGAAGAATAGCGAATCAATTGCTAACTTTTTGTCAAGAGCAATTACAATAGTTAGTCAAATGCCCTCTGATACTGAGCAAATTCCATAAGAGACAATAGTTGCAACGGTATTGAGAAGCCTAACTCCGAAATTTGCTAATGTGGTAGCTGCTATAAAGGAAGCAAAGGATTTATCAATTCTTTCAGATGATGAATTAATGAGATCTCTTTAAGCCCATGAGTCAAGACTCAATAGATTGATTGAGAAGAAAGAAGAAAAAGCATTTCAAGTGAAAGAGACAATGGCTAAGCATAGAGAAAATATCCTTTTCTTCTAGGGGAAAAGGAGGTTTTCATTGTAGAGGAGGATGAGGTAGTAGCAGAGACAAGGGAAGCTATAGGGAAAAAAAGTCAGTCCAATAAGCAAAGTAACTTAAAAAGTAGCATTCAGTGTTACCATTGTAAGGGATATGGGTATATGACAGCTGATTGTTGGTACAAAGATCAGAAGATAAATTTTGGGGCAAAAAATAAAGAAGATAATAAGAATTTTATAGCTTGAATGGATACTATCCACAGAACAAGTGATGCTTGGTTTGTAGATAGTCATTGTTCAAACCATATGATAGGCATCAAATCCTTATTCCAGGAGCTTGATGAGACACAAAGGATAAAGGTGTAACTTGGTAAAAAAAATGAGATGCAAGTTGAAGGAAAAGGCATGGTCGAAGTTGATACTACCCATGGTAAACTAAAAGTGTTTAATGATGTTCAATTTGTGCCTAATCTAGGATACAATTTATTAAACGTTGGATAACTCATGGCTGGTGGGTATTTTATCTTGTTTGATGATAATGCACATGTCATCAAAAACAAAAAATTAGGGAAAAAGGTATATGTCAGCATGACCTCAAATAAGATGTTCTTGTTGGATGTGACCAACATAGAGAATTTTGCCCTTGCTACAAATGCAAAGAATGAATCGAAGCTATGAAATTTGAGGTATGGACATCTCAATATTAAGGGCCTGAACTTTTAAGTGATAAAGATTCAAGGGCTACCTAAAATTAGCTTTATTGATTTATATGAAGGGTGTATTTATGGGAAACAAACCTGGAGGCGATTTCTTGTTGGAAAGGCATGGAGAGCTTCCAAATGTTTATAATTAAGTTATGCTAATTGGTGTGGACCTATGCAAAGTGAGTCTATGGGTGTAAGTAGTTATTTCTTGTTGTTTATTGATGACTATAGTGGCATGAGTTGAGTTTTTTTTTGGAAAGGAAGTCAGAAACTTTTAAGAAATTCTATAAATTTAAGGCCATAGTGGAAAAGCAAAGTGGCCGCTATATCAAATTTCTTCACACAAATAGAGGTGGAGAGTTCGTGTCTAATGGATTCAATATATTCTGTAAAGAAAATGACATCCATAGGGAGTTCACAACTCCTTAAACTCTAGAAATAAACGATGTTGCCGAGCGAAAGAATATAAGCATTGTGGAGATGGCACGAATCATGTTACAAGGAAAAGGACTCTCAAACCAATTTTAGGTAGAAGTTGTGGCAACATTCGTCTATTTGCTAAATCTCTTACCCACAAGGGTTGTCAAGAACTAAACTCCATATGAAGCATGGTGTAGTAAAAGACCATCTTTAAGTCATTTAAGAGTTTTTGGATGTATTGCTTATACCTTGGTAAATTCTCAAGTTCTTTAAAAACTTAATGAAAAATATGAAAATTGCATTTTTATTGGTTATTATACTCAACCCAAAGTATATAGATTGTTTAACTCTCCTAATGGCAAGGTTATAATTAGAAGGGATGTCGTATTGAATGAAAATGCAAGCTGGGATTGGGGTGAAAAACAAGTGCAATAAGAGATTCCTAGGCCATTTGGAATCTTTTAAGAAGAAAGACAAGAGCTAACCCCCATAAGTTCACCCTCTGGTTCTTCTACAAAGACAACAAACTCATCAACTTCAACAACATCAAGAAAATCTTCAGATGTGGAGGAAGAGTCTTTAGATGAACCAATTTCACTCAAAAGATTAACAAAGGCCAAAAAGGCGAATCCTAAGTATACTCATGACATTTATTCATCTTGTCAATTTGCTCGTGTAGTTTCACATCCCTTATACTATAAAGAAGTAACTGAAAAAGAAGTATGATAGAAAGCAATGGTTAAGGAGACAACAACTATCGAAGAGAATAAAACATTGGATATGGTTGAGTACTAGAAGGCAAAAATGCAATTGGCCTGAAGTTGACTTTCAAGACAAAATTTAATGTAGATGGAAGCATACAAAAGCACAAAGCTCGCCTTGTGGAAAAGGAATATACATAGCAATATAGCATTGATTGTGAAGAAACTTTATAGCATTGATTGTGAAAAAACTTTCTCTCCAGTAGCTCAATTTGAAACAGTAAGACTTGTTCTAGCATTGGCTACACAAATGCAATGGCCTGTCTACTAATTTGATGTCAAGTCTGCATTTCTTAATAGAGATTTGCAAGAAGAGGTCTATGTGAAGTAGCCAGAAGGATTTGTAAATGAGGGAAATGAAGCAAAGGTGTACAAGCTGAAGAAAGCATTGTCTAGATTAAAGCAAACTCCACAAGCTTGGTATGGGAAGCTCGATGGGTACTTCCAGAAAAGGGATACATGAAAAGTGAGAACGAGCTAACCTTATATGTGAAAAAGGGAGGTAAAGTTGATTTCATCATTGTTGGTCTTTATGTTGATAATATCATTCACACTAATTCTTCTCCTTTTCCTATGGATTAATTTAAATCTCAAATGATGAACAAATTTTAGATGACAGACATGAGTTTATTGCATTATTTCCTTGCCCTTGAAGTCCATCAAGGTGAAGATGAAACTTTTGTCTCGCAAAGGAAAAATGCTAAGGCTCTTCTAAACAAATTTGGCATGCTTTATTGTAAACCTGTAACTATACATAGGAATGTCAATGAAAAGTTACAGCTTCAAGATGGAGCAAAAAAAACAGATGCTAGAAGGTTCAAAAGCCTCTATTTAACGCATTCTAGATCCATTATTGTATTTTCAATTGGTGTTATTTCTAGGTTTATGCAACAACCTTCAAAGGTTCATTATGGAGCGATAAAGTGGGTGTTGTGTTATTTTGTTTTAAGTTTAGAGTATGGAATTTGGTATTAAAAAACTTCCAACTTTAGATTGTGTAGATTCACGGACAATCTAAGATCATGAGTGATCACTTGGAGTTCAAAGAAGCAAGCTACAGTGGCATTATCAACTTCAAAAGCTAAGCATGTGGCAGCGTCTTCAGCAACTTGTTAAGCAATTTGGTTAAGAAGAATGTTAGCTAAACTTCAACCGAAACAAGAAGGACTAATGGAGATAGTTTGTGACAACAAATCAATGATTTCCATGACAAAGAATCCAACATTTCATAGTAGAACAAAGCATATAGAGCTACATCACCAGTTCATTCATCATCTCATAGCAAAGAGTGAGATAACCTTGGAGTATTGTAGCACAAACGAGCAGCCCGCAGACATAATCATGAAGGCTTTATCAAAGGAGAAATTCTGCTATTTCAGAACCCTGCTTATTGTTTGTGAGATTGAATTAAGGGGAATTATTGAAAAATAATTCAAAGTCAATATTGTTATGAGTCAATTGGGTTTGTTAAGGTTGTTTCCTTTATTTTAGCTATTTAAACTTTTGAATTTTTGGTTTATTCAATTAATTTGTTACCGAGTTATTTGTTCAAGTTCGTTTCTTCATTGCCTATATATTCAGGCCGTCAACAACAGCTTGATCATCAATAAACTATTTTATCTATTGCATTATCTCTTCTTCTCAACGCTTTCATGTTTCCATTTAGCCAACAAACTGATAGAATTAATGGTAAATGCTATTGATAATTTGAGGGAAATCTGCTAAATATAAAAAGGAAGATCAAATGCTTTGGACTTGTATCTCGACTTTCTACCAAAGCATTGTATTGTTCCAATTGCAATCTGTGATATCTTGGATCTCTAGGCTTTTTGATCAATATTCAATAGATTATAACAAACTAGAAATTTAGATGAAACCATAGGAAACTAATTTCATAATCATTTGATAGTTCTTGATAATCAATATTATTAAATAACGAAAAATTTATTTAGTTAAGATAATATTTTTTAAAACCATTTGGTGATTTCACCGGACTCCAGAGGCTACGACCCTGTGCCTACTTACTAAACTGTAACTAGCTCTTGATTTGGGTTTTGAGAAACAAGTGCATTAAGCTCATGATCAGCTTCAAACTTGGACATGTCTTCCTCTCTCAGGTGAATCCAAGCCTCTATGCCATCTCCTTTCTTGGTGTCCAAGAACGTGACTAAGTTATGGAACGGCCATCGAGCTGAACCTACCCATACTGGCTTCCCCCACCCGAAGTCTACTTCGTACACTTGAAACCTGCACCAACTCGTAAAGTTAAGGCAAACTGTTTCTCCCTTGATATATCTCTCAGCCCTTTCAAGCATCGTGTTGAGGTGCTCATCGCCACGCAGCTTCTTCACGTAGTCCTGGTCCACATTTCTTATTGCTTTTCTCATCTTTTTTATGGTTACAACGCAGGCCTCGTTTTCATCATCCATGTTAGGTACTTCTACTCTTTGTTGGACAAAAATGTTGCCAAAGTACTGCTGCGAGGAGGGCGGGCTCATTTTTGGACGCAAGTTTACTGCATGACCCACCGTGTAGATCTTAGGGGCATCTCCTGTGATCTCAGTTGCGGCCATGAACCTGCTCCATATGAAAGTTGATAGTGCTTCAACTCTGGTCGGACGATGAATCTGGTGCCCAATGTTGTCTTTTTCAGTGTACTTTTCTCTAAGAGATGCTATGCTGCAAGCGTCGAACACAAACCTCTTGGTGATAATGTCATCTTTAACAACTTGAGGGCAAAACCCATGAAGATTTATGGGTGGAAAGTGTGTAGCTGAATCGAAAGAAGGGACGATTGGGTTGCTTCCTCCTCGAGAAATGGCAGCCCAGGTGTTTAAGAACATAAACGACGACATGGCATCTCCAAGTTTGTGAGACAAGCCAAGCCCAACTGACATTCCACCACACTCAAAGTAGGTCACCTGGACAAAAGCCAATGAGTCAACATTGGCATCGTCGATTTCAAATGGCAACAGCTTGTTGATCTCGTTGCAGTTTGGATTCTCGATAAAATCCAAGATCTTGCAGTTAGCTTCAGCTTCTATGAAGTGAACGCCCTTGTCATCGCACTGCACATGCGTATTCCCTACGAGTCTTCCTGCGATAGGGTAAAACAGAGCCAAAGCCTCTGATAAAGATCTCTTAACCCTGTCGCACTTCTCATGGTTGTCAACTTTGGAATCATCATCAAGATAGAAGAAGACCCAAGGCACATAAAGAGGGATCATAATTTGATCCAAAAAGGAGAGTTGATAATGGTGACGATGAGGAGGGGTTGGAGAAGATGGTTTGACGATGTTTTGAGAGATCAAATCTACTTCAAGCTTCATTTTCCTTGTAGCTTTGTGGTTTTCTGACAGATGAGAACAGTCTTACTATGCCTATGTACAATTATATACATGGGCTCTAGCCTCTAGCTATATGATAAGATACAAGTGATCGTTGCATGGAGTAGTAAACAATGTTCAAGCCTTGCATGTGAAATGGATATTTACGTGTTCTGATTATGTTTTCAGTTTTTCTTTGTTCTGTTCGATTTTGGGTCAAGAATAGTCGACACTCGCACGAAAACCTAGTCATGCTTTATTTGGCTAATGAAAATAAATTTTCATGGACTATCTATGTAAGAAAGAAATTGGTAGCTGCTCCATTTAGACCTTTTGGTTTTCTTAGACCGTGTGTGAGTGTTACATAAGACAAGGATGTCAATGTCAACGAACGTGGGAATGATGAAGATTTTTTGTGATTGTTGTCTTCAAAATAATTCAATACTAGGAAATTAACTAATAGTGCTCCATCTCTTTCACGTTCCTATTTTAAATCCAAGAAATTAAGAATAATTGAAAATAGTAAGGGTTGTCTTCACAACTAAAGACTATGAAGGCCATGGACAAAATTTGAAACTTTTTTTCTTATAATTTAAATTAAGAGGTCCTAAGGTGCTAGATTGCTAGTTCTATTGGTAGAGCATATATAGTCTCTCCTCCCAATTTAAAGATTGTAAACATGAGTTAGAATTAAAAAGGATTATAAATCGTAAAAGTTTTGAACCAACTAATTTTCTTATTAAGTATCTAACCTTTCAATTCGATTTATTTTAGTAACTTATATTATTAAAAACTGATCGATTATTAATTAATCGGTTGATTTGCATAGATGAATTAATTTTGATAAACTAAAATAAATTATTTAATTTTTATTTAGTAATTTTTTAATTAAATTTTAACTTCATTGATAGATAAGGCAATCTCCTTCAATTATATTTTAAAATCTTTAAATTTATTCGATTTTTAACTGATCTTATAACACTATAATATCACTTGAGCCTTTAATCTTTAAATATCTTATTTTAATGGTTTAATTTTCAATTTAGTTTTTAAAACATTGGGTATAAGTCAATAATTTTTTTTCAAAATAATAGTCATCCAAAAATAAAAGCATACTAAAATCTATAAACATGAATTGGAATAAACTTGACACTTAATTTTAAATCATTACTTGGACAAGTAATTTATTTACAACCACATAGATATTATATATAAATATTTGATAATTTTATATAAAAAAATAAACTGTTATAAAAAATTAAGACATAAAACTTATTTACATATGTATGCATTAATTTCACAATTTAAATAAAAATTTGAGAGTGGTTTGTTGAATTGTTTAGGTGTAATGCAAATATGACGTGCCAGAGAACCACGACTAACTAAAGTCGGTGTGTATGATAGTATGAACCTAAAGTTATATTAAAAAAAAGTACAATGTACAATGTGCTATATATATATATATATATATATATGTAAAGTAAGGACAACGTGCATGAATCACCAATAAAAAATTTCCAACAAATTTAATTAACTAGCACGTGAAATTCTTCGTACACGGGAGTCAAAAAGAAGGCATTTGCTTCTTTTATATAATTTCTATTTTCGATACATTTTTTAAATAATGGGAGCATGTTCCCGTGCGCATTAAGCAATTTTTCGTAAGTTTAATTTAATGATAATGAGCTTTAATTATAATGCAAGTAATATGTCATTAGCACCAAGTTTTTGAAGATTTGAACCCAAGAATCCAGTTGAGAATCCTGAGCTTATACTACTTAGACAATCTTCGAAGAAATATTTTCAATATAATATTATTGTTTATATTATTAGTCCGAAGCTTGTTTATTTCCTAAATATATATTCTAATTATTATTTCTAATTAAAATTTAAAAATAATATATTTTTAAATAATATCATTTTAATTAAAACTTTCGAACGGTCGAATCTGGTTAAAATTTTAAAATTTTTTAAAAAATGTTTATATGAAACTTAAAGACTAATCATACTAGATTAAATTTATTGACTTCGAGTTGAACAATGCAAACCCAAACTTAATTGCCAAGACTTATTCTTGTCCACTCGGAGATATCCAAACTAAGGTATGAAGGCTCAAAATTCCAATTTCTCATTTGTGGTAAACCGTCCTTAACTAACAACACACTTATAATGTATTAAGTTAACATTTCATAGAAGATTAGCCAAAGTAACATTGTATTGTTGGAATTATTCCCATGACCCAATCGTTATGTAATAGATTGAACAATTTAGTATTGTGGTTATTAATTTTGATTAATAACATAGCAAATGATTTTATTATCATATTACGTTTATTGTTTATTATTCTAATATGATAAGTCCTTGATTAAATTTATACACT
>JANIJH010000004.1:61937699-61951112 GCA_024520975.1 Erythroxylum areolatum | reverse complement strand
TGGAAGATTAAACCTTCCCCTTCCTTTTTCCTTCTTGTAGAACTCTCAAAATCTCTTTTCTAAAGCAAGAAAAGACACAACCCTAATTTCCTTCCTCTTCTTCTTCTTTTCTCCACTCAATCGAAGCTCTCCCTTTCTTTTCTTTGTAAATTTCGTAATCTCCTTTCACAAAGCCTAAGCAATTCATTTCTTTCCTTCTCCCTTTTAAAAGAAAACTAAAATGACCTAAATACCCCTTCTTATAAGCCTTAAATCTTAACCACTTAAGTGATCTATCCAAATTGCCCCCATACCATCTTATTCCTTTAATGTCTAACAACATATAAAACTCTAATTTAAGCTTAACCCCTCCATTAATTTCCATCAACCTAAGCACTAAAACCTCAAATTATTCTAACCAAAAGAAATTAAGCAAACTAAACCTCAAAATAAAATTAATCATGCTTATTTAATAAGAAAGAGGAATCGGGGCCCAACAACTGAAGTCCCAATACTGGTTACTTACATCTTTAGCTTATCCATCTCCTTCTTGTTCTTGTGGAAACGATTCCATGTCTCAATTATAAAAGTGCCAATTATTTCTTCCAAAGAGGGTCTCCATTTAGCCGATGGTTGTCCATATCCAGGTGGGTGGAGCATATTCCTTTAAGTACCATAGTTATATTGCTCCTTAAAGTTGTAGCCTTGACCATATTGATTTCCCATTTGTTGTGACTTAAATTCAAAGTTTCTTTGGTTAACAAACAAAGCTTGTTCTACCCCCTCATTATTGGTGTAGAATGATTGACTAGGAGCTGCCGCCTGGTCATTCTGTCTTTCCTTTGACATGAATTTTAAAAATTGATTAGTTAAGGCTACCAATTGAACAGATAACTGAGTCATTTGGACTACTTCTAAAATTTCTCTCTTTCCATTAATTCTCTTAGAGAGCCACTAGTAGTTGTTTGAGGCCATATCTTCTAGCAATGCACAAACTTCTTGAGATGTTTTTTCTCATCAGAGTACCACTTGTTGCTGCATCTATAATGGTTTGAGTTTGGACGTTCAACCCGTTGTAAAACATTTCCACTTGTACCCAATATTGGTATGAAATGGACACTTTCTCAAAAGGTCTCTATACCTCTCCTAAGCTTAATGCAATGGTTCTAAGTTATGCTGTCTAAACATACTGATCTTAACTCTTAACTTTGCAGCTTTACCAGGTGGAAAAAATTTAATCAAGAACTATTGTGCCACGTCTTGTCAAGTTCGCATTCTATCAGCAGAAATTGAAAGAAGCCAATTCTTTGCTTTGTCTTGAAGAGAAAATGGGAACAAAGTGAGCCTAATGTCATTTTGAGTGACCCCTTCAGTCTTGATAGTGTCATATAATTCCTAAAAGCTTGCAAGATAATCATTTGAATCCTCCATTCGTGCCCCTCTAACAGATTTTTTTGAACGAAATTGATGAGTCTGGGTGAAATATAAAAATTATGAGACTGAACGTTGGGACCCGTTTCCGGAACCCAACCTCTTGCAAATATCAGAAGACTTGAGCGTATCTTTACTACATCATTCTCTTCAATACATTGCATACAAATAATTTTCATCATTTACATTTCAATACCCTCAAAACAAAAGGGCTTTACAAAGCTATAATGGACTTTCAAGCTACCTTACAACATAATTCGAAAATGCAAAATACAAAATAAGCAAATTTGGAGTGATGCCTTGACTCTCTTTCACTCCATCTCTTGCTCATCGCCTGGAGGTGGGACAGAAAGGGGGTGAGCTTAAAAGCTCATAGGTAACAAGTTTATAACAAAGAATAGGCAAAAATCATTGAAATATTCATTTGTTATAGAAATTTCGTATTGAATGCATAAAACTCAGAGCTTTCAAATTCTCAACCAAATTCATAATTTTAGCTCAAAAATTCATAATTAAAGAAACATCATCACATAACATAACATATACATGTAACCACCAAAGCATAATACTCAATTATGCAACATTCTTGACAATTCAAAGATGCAATGCATAAATAAATGGCTCGAGGGTTCCATGGAAATAGAATGGTGAAACCGATGTTTACACCATGAACAGAATGAGTCCATTTCGGAGCTCATATCCCACAAACGAGCATTCGGGAGAAGACTCTTATTAACGTGCACGTGACGAATAGAATAGTTCCACTCTCACCTAAACAGAAGCACATAATCATACTCAAATCATTTTATCAAATGCTCATACTTTTTCTCCTTTTTCGAATATACAAAATTCCATGACATTTTTCAAGGCATGACATAAAATGTTTCAATGCATTTCTATCTTTATTTTGAAATTCATCAACAAAATGCATATATCGAACATATAAGGATTCCTCAAATCCTTTGAAAACAATAGATGCAACAATTTTGAAGCAATTTGAAATCATTTTACTCTTTTGATTTAATAGAAAATGTTTAAGGCTCATTACTTCTATTATAAACATGAAACCCACCTGATTTCCTTGCTTATAGACTTTCTCATAATGTCTCTTCACTTTGCAGATAACCTGAGGTCTCTAAGGCTCTTTCCTAGTGTATCTTTAATGTGTGCTCCGTGAGCTGATCTAACTGAAATAGGTCTCTTCACCAAATGAAGAGATCCCTGGCTCAAATGGAAGCTCTTCTCGTCATCTACCCTTTTCCTTTCCTGATCAACTCCAAAATCTCTCTTATAGTCTAAGGAAATTGAAACCTTAGCTTAGTTTCTCTTCTTTCTCTCATCCTCTTCTTCTCTTTGTATTTCTCTCTCTTTTTCATGACATTCTCTCTTTCTCTTTCTTTCTCCTTTTTTTTCTCTTCTGCTTCCTTCCATTTATAGGCAAGACAACACTTCTTCTTCTAATTATGCCCTTCCATTTATGCCTTATGTCTTTCACACGTAAGTGTCTTGTCAAAAGCACCCTTGAATATTCTGACATAACACTTTATTCTAGAAGAATCTTCTCTATTGTCTTACGTTTCCAATGACACCAACATCATTCAATTCGAGTTAGTGATTCGAAAGATACACTTCAAACATTTTTGGACTGCTCTTGTACAAATCAGCATACTATGCATAACTCCTATCGAAAATTTAAACTTCTTAGAAACTGAATTTGACTTCAACTTCTTCATACCGTTTGTAGCTCCGTGTATCTTAAAACAAGAATCATCTTATTCGGAGCTCTACTGATCCAGAAATCATCAAAATATTGAAGTATGTTTAGAAAAATATCCAATTGATATCCTTTCTTTGGTTTGATCCATCCCTTTCAAATCAACACCAAGAGCTATGACCTTCAATGGAGACGCAAACAGAAAATGTTAGGAATCTAAGAGTTTAAGAATCACTTCATTTAACTTTGAAATTTACAACTTTGAAGAAGACCTTGAGGTCAGATTTTATCATCTAAATCAGACGATAGGAATTGACGAAATTAAAGGAAAAACAGACGAATGGAAAAAGACAGAAGAAGTGGGAAAATTACTACAACTTTCCCTGCAGATATCGTATTAAGATGTTCTTTATATGGTTCGAAAGAAGACTTCAAGATCTACAACTTTCATGAAGAACTTGAAGACAGATTCTATCTTCTGAAGGATCTAAAATGGAACAGAAGATATAAGATGAACAGTAACCCAGAAGATAGCAAAACGCAGGCGAAGTGGAAGACAGAAGAAGCAAAAGACAGATGATAGCAAAACACAGAAGAAATGAAAGATCGAAAACAAAACGAAAGGCAGAAGATAACAAAATATAGAAGGAACGAAAACAGAAGGAGCAAAAAAAAGAAGAAGTAAAAAGGCAGAAGAAGTGAAACTTAGAAGAATCAAAACTAAGGATTAAAAAAGGCAAAAGAAGACGTGTTAGCAAAAGACAAAAGATATAAAAGGCAAACGATACAAAACACAAAAGATACAAAACAAAGACGATACAAAAAGGCAGAGGATGCAAAAGACAGACAATACAAAACACAGAAGATATAAAACACAGACGATACAAAAGCCAAAGGATACAAAAGGCAGACGATACAAAACACAAAATACAAAACACAAACGATACAAAACACAAAAGATACAAAACACAGACAATACAAAAGACAGAGGATGTAAAAGACAGACGATACAAAACACAGACTATATAAAAGGCAAAGGATACAAAAGACAGACAATACAAAACACAGAAGAAGATGACGTCATCACAAGGAAACACAGAAGGAGATGACGTCATCATAGAAGAAGCAAGAAGGCAAAAGATCTAACTTCTCTCTTGTACATCTTCCCTTGTAAGGACCCTGACTTTCAACTCAGACGTCTAAAATTCCATACTATATAGAGTTGGAAAGCTAAAAGAAAGATGTACAACTCTCAAGAGGGAAACCTTACCAAAATTTATCTAGATCAATCCCAATTTTCCCCTAAACTCTGAAGATGAATTTTACATTCATCCACCAATGTACTACACTCAGTTCTCACTTCATGACAAATTTTGAGACTCTCAGAGACAGAATTGAAATTCTATATCTTCATAAGAAATATAACCATATGTTCCTTGTTTAATCCAAATCAAGGATCGTCTCGTTTGGATAACTAGATAAAAGTTGAGGCTAAAAGACAATAACATTTTCATAAACATTTTCCAGATCAACCATCCTTTTTGTTTTACAATCTTTCCTTAACATAAATCATACTAAGATGACCTTTTCTACTTTATTTACTCCTCATTCTCAACTTCATCTCAAATCACAAGCATCCGAAGAAAATATATATATAGTCCATGATTAATCATGAAAACCAACACATAACATACCCATATGTACATATTCTTTATCACTTTACTACACCAATGCAACTTCATTTTTGGCTTTCATTTTACTTCTAACTTTCACCTTAATTCTTCTCTCTTCAAAATCTTTTATCCACCAGAAACACCAAAGCAAAACTTAGACATATCCATATTTCTCATTCGCTACTTTGCCTTTGCCTATCATTTCTTGGTTCAAAAATTTTCATTCATTTGCTCTTTACTCATGACTACTTGCCAAAATTTGTCCTTCAAATAGTTCTAACTTCTATGAAACATTCAGGGTCCAACACTAAACATTAGGTCTTTGGATACCGTGATAATTGTTTACCACTATAGGCTAGAAATATTCCCTAATAGGACATTGTTGTAATTGTTCTTGTTCATTTCCATTATCTCCTCTTCCTTTTCCTCCATTCAAATTAGTTGCACCAAGTCTGGCCTCCAACTGAGCTAATCTTTGAGCCATTTCATCTCTCTCTCTTTGAATTCTTTGAAGTTCTTTTGCTTGATTTCCATTTTCTTTTGCTAACGAATCGACTTTACTGTTCTTTCCAACTCTGGATTAAAATATCTTTCTTGCTCTTTGGTGGTTTAGGGGCATACAACCTCTTACACACAAGCTGCGGAAGAAAATGAGAATGCAAAAAGAAGAAGAAACAAATAAGGTACTCTAGGGATAAAAAGAAAACTAATACGTAAATATCAAACTAGCTCTAGAAACAAAAATTCAAACATTAATCCAAGGCAACGGCATCAAAAAATTGTTTGTGAATTGCAAGTGTACGGTTGTCAAAGTGAGCAATAAATTCGTAAGAACCAAGTCGTATTCACATGGATTGTGAGAAAGTTTAAATCTACGCTAGCTAATAGTGTTTGGAATTGGGTTGGGTGAATTTTTTTTAGAAAAGTAAAAGCAATGTAAAGAATTATTAAAAACTCAAATGAATTTCTAAGCAACTACCCAATTCAATGCAACCAAAATAACTATGAATGTAACATATCTATGCAATAATTAATTAAGGAAAGAATGTAGCAATCGACTAATTAAAAGCATTAACTTCAATAGGGAATGACTTTATCTTAGGGAATGATATTTTTGCCACCTTAATATTGAATTAGCTATCCTCCACAAATGAAAAATCCTAACCTTATATGTGAATTTTAAGAGTAATTAATCCCCTTCTATAAAAGGTGAATTAATCTATCAACTCTAGACATCACTTAGTAATCTTTTACTTAAGTTCTTCTTAGAGTTTCTTACGTTCCAAACCCGAACATTCTATTTTCACTTCCTAAGTTTCTTGGGTCTCCCAACTCACAAGAAAATCCTAGCTGAAATTCCTTCAATCTTCTAGCAAAACCCCCCTTTTCCAAAGGTGAATTGATGCCAAGCAAACTTCAAATGATCCAAAGTAAGAAAAAATAAACCCAAGGAAAATCAACAAGTAATGATTATTCAGTCATGAATTCCAATAATGTTCAATGTTAAAGCATGACCAAAATATCAAATCCCTAAGAGAAATTAAAGTTCTAGCCACAAAACATCATGCCAAGCAATCCAAAAGCATAAACCCAAAATAAACTCATAAAAGAATTAAAATAGAAATGGAGAACATGACCCCAAACTGTGAGGCTGCATTATCTTTCTTTGGAGGCTGCATTGTTCTCCTTTGCATGACTGTGTCGTCCTTTCAGTGGAGGCTGCATCCCTTCTTCTAGTGAGTGGAGGAAGCATGCTTGAGTGGAAGTTGTATGTGTTTTTAAATAGAGGCTGTATGCTTGAGTGGAGGATGTATCTTCTTTAAGTGAGTGAAGGTTTCGTTAGTTGAGGGCTGCATTAGTGGATGGTGTGCCAGTCTTCTTTGGAGGCTGCATTAGTGGTGGCTGTATATCGTCTTTCTTTTTTGTGTTAGGAGGCTGTATGCATTTTTTGTTTGCTGTGTTGCCCTCTACTACATTTTTCTTTGCTCTACTTTGTGTTTTGTCCATTGTTCTTGTATTTTTTACTCTTTTATTGTTTTTTCTTTTGGCTGACGCTGGTATCTTCTCTAATTTATCCACTTTTGACTTCTTTTTCTCCAAAACAACTCCTAACATCCAAATATAATATAAAAATAGTAATTTAGCAAATATCTAACCCAAAGCACTACACTAAACCAAATTAATGCGTCAAATAATAGCCTATCAGTATCTCTATCAGGTAGCATCCACATATCTCATTGCTTCCTCTTAAGTTTTGAGATCTTCCTCAATAATATAAGTGAAAAAAATGTCATCTATTTCCTCTTGGTTTTTCACCACAAAGGAAATAATAAAGTTAAAACCAAAACTAGTGGGTACTTCAGCTCTTTTGTTTCTCCTTAGTTCAACAATTTTCACTTCCTCTATGTCATCATTAGTAGAAGAACTAGGGTCAAATTCTTTAAGAGCTTGCATACTAACTTTAATAGGAAATATATCCTCAAAGAACACTGCATCTCTTGACTCCATAATTGGTCCATAAGTGTTAGATCCCTCTTCCTTAACCGTAAATCTACAGGCAGCACTATTAGAGGCATATCCCACAAAAATACAATCAATGGTCTTAGGTCCAACTTTCTTCCTCTTATTTTCAGGTAGACAAGCTTTACAAGACACTCCCACACTTTCAAAAAGCTCAAGTTAGGTGGATAGCCTTTCCAAATTTCATTAGGTTTGATCTGTTTAGAGCGTAACAAGCTGAAAGAATAACTTCCCCCACATAAAATTAGGTAAACCCCGAGGAAATCAACATTGCATTCATCATATCCTTAAGTGTTTAATTTTTCTTCTTGACTATTCCATTTTGTTAAGGTGTATAAGGGGTTGAAGCTCTTAAATAATCCTAACTTTTCTACAATAATCAGCAAGAAAACCAGTACTATGCTCACCACCTCAATCATACCGTAATCTTTTAATTTTCCTTTCTAATTGGTTTTCAACCTTAGCTTTGTATTTCATAAACACTTCCTCTGCATCACTTTTACTTTTCAATAAGTATACCTTAGTAAATCGAGAACAATCATCCACAAAAGAAATATAATATCTCATGCCTACTTTGCTTACACAATTCTTAAAATAACCCAAATATGTATGAACCACGTCCAACAATTGTGACTCTCTTTTGGTCACTGAATTAAAGGTTTCTTAGAGTTTTTAGCCTTAACATAAATTTGACATTTTTTCATTTCATTAGTGATTTGGTTAGGCAACAAGTTTAAGCTTTGCATCCTCTTAATTGACCTCATATTCACATGCCCAAGTCTAGAGTGCCATAGGTCTAGAGGTTCAAAAATATACACAGAAGAAGTAGATGCGTTCATTTTAACATCAAGAACAAATACACCCTCATTACAAAACCCTTTACCAATGAAGTTCTCATTCTTAGTAAGAACTAACTTATTATAATCAAAAGTAAGTTTATGTTAATTTTTCATTTTGTGCTTATTTTGTATATAAATCTCTTTAATGTGTTGAAATTATTATTCAAAATTGATGGATTTGCTTCATAATTGTTCTTAGATGATTTTCAACACTTAAGAGATGAAATTGAATCAAAAAGATGCAAAGGAAGCAAGGATAATTAGAAATTCCAGACTAACAGGAAATTCAATGACTAAGCATGGGCACGTGTAAGGATACAAACTATCTGCAAGATCTGTTTTTAAATGCAGATCTGATTCACTTAATATTTTTATGATTTTGAGAATCAGATTGCATCCTTATTGATGGGGATTGACCACCTGAATATGGGGAGGCTTATCTACAAAACATAATGAAAAAAGGAGGAGATAGAAGGAGATAAATGAGGATCTGTGTTACTGTTCAAAGAAGCCACATTAGGAGTAGTTTTTGCGTTTCTGCTGTTTTTTTCTTCTGCTTTTTGTTAGCCATAGTTAGGTTTTTCATTTCTGCAGTATTTTCTTTAGGAGTTTTCGAATTTTCTAGGAAAAGACCAAGGATGGAGACTTTACAATTGGTTGTTTCTTTTTTTATTTTCACTTTTGTTATAAGTAGCTAAATCCTTTTTCTTGGTTGAGGGAAACCAAGTTATAATCTATTATGTGTGATATTTTCAAATAAAGTTTGTTTTGTTGATGAATATTGATTGCCTTCCAAATTGCTTTTTATGATTGAATTGGTTGATTTCTAGGATGTGCAACTAGGAATTGATTTGTTTAAGATCCAAGTTAGTAGGATATGACGTTCAATTTTGCTAATCACAAGTGGTAATTAGGATTACCATCTTTACGTTAGAGTTGGAAATTCTAAGAAGAAACTCATTTTGATTAAATGCATCTCATACATGTGTTGTCTTATTCATTGGTTTCTTAGTTCTTAAAGCTATAACTCAATTGAACTTAAGATTGTATCTAAGTTGTTGATTAATAACAATGCTTAGAATACATGTTTATATTCGTTTAAACTTAAGAGAAAAAATCACCCAATGAATGTTTGTTGATGAACTGAATTTTATATCAAGGATCTATATTAATGTGATAACGTCGATGACTCGAAACCAAGGTTTGTCTATTAAATTTTCTGATCCAATAACTTTTGTTAATTTTTAATTTTTAATTCTAAATTCTTAAATTTACGTGAATTGAAATCCCCTCATTTTACTTTGTTTTAGTTTTGAACTTGTACAATCTTTACCGTTAAAATTCCTTGTGGGAACGATTTCAACTCTTCACTAACTACATTTTCATTACTAGATTTGGTATTAATTTAGTTGTAGGTGATGGCAGTACCAGTTTAATACCATCTTTGTTAAGTAATGCACCAAAAATCAAGTTTTTATGAACATTAGCAACAAATATAACATTTTCTAAAGCCAAAAATTTTCCAAAAATGAGTTTAAGAGTGACCTTCTCAACTTCTGGGATAGGAACCTTGCTGGAGTTGCCCATGTATACGAATACAAAATCAGCAACATCAGTCAACTCCTTGAACATGTCCTTTTTGGTGCAGATGTGGCATGTGGCTCCTGTGTCAATGATCTACTCAACAAAGTTTCCAACAAGGTTGAATTTGGACATAACAACATTAATGATCTCCTCATCATCATCACCAGCAGCTTTTTCCATATTAGCTTGAAGCTTACCAAAGCTCGTAAGTTTGGGCCGTTGGTACCCTTTCTGGTTTCCTTTCTCAGATTGTCATGATTTTTGTCTTTGGCCCTTCGTCTTATGGTAGATTTTAGCCTGGTAAATAGCAGCAGGATGGCCTAGCTTGTGGCACTACCAACAATCACCATCAATCTTTTTGCACTTAAACTAACCATGCTTGTTGTTGTTAAAAGACCTGTTATGTCTACCATTCTTATTAAAGTTACTTGCATTTTTATGTTCAATAACATTACCTTTAACAGTAGGGGCAGGGGTGAGTGATTTAGCCTTATTCTGGGTACGATTGGCATCCTCAATCTTTATGTGACCTATCAACTCCTGTAATTTCATATCCTTCTTCTTATGCCTCAATTGGTTTTTATACTCATTCCATGAGGCAGACAATTTTTCAATAAGGGCATTAACTTGAAACAGTTCGCATATATTCATACCCTCAGCAAGGATTTGAGCAACTAGGTTTTCATACTCATGTAATTGGTCCATAACAGGTTTATCATCATCAACAATAAACTATAACCACCTAGCAAATGCATATTTCTTTGTACCGACATCATCAATCTCATATTTAACTTCTAATGCATCCTAAATTTTCTTAGCAGTTTTGTATTTGCAATAGATGGTTGAGCAACACTCCTTTAATGGGACGATTATCTTTCATTGTCTTAGGGTCAGTATTATCAGTAGGAATATCTTGAAAGAACACACAATCAATTTCTAATTGCTGAAAGTAAAACAAAATTTTCTCAAACAAAATTTGAAGTTTCTCTCATCTAGAGAGTCTAATCTCATTAGGTCAAGTATAATTCTCTAGGCTATAGTGGCAGGGCAGAACCTATATGGGGAACATTAAGGATAGAACTTACGTTGGTTTTATTTGCAGACGACATATTGAATCTAGAAACAAAGATGACTTATAACAAAATAAACAAATAACAGGAAAAACAGAACAATTTTTCCAACTGATATCAAAATAAACAAACAGTAGCAAGAACAGAACGACACTTTGACTTATACCGAAATAAACAAAAAACAGTAAGAGCAGAACAATTTTTGACTTAAATTGTAAGTGAAATGGCAATAAATTTGGAACTTATTTGAACGAAGGCACTGTGAAAACCATTGCCCTAAATCGAAAATTCCTCCTTTATAGTGTAGCAAGATGACGGGATCTAACCCTAACGTTAATGCGTCCTCCACCAGCTTCGGTGCACTCAAAAGGGTGGAATAGGAACTTACTGCCTCTAAGAGTAAGGAAAAAACAGAAGAAGGAAAAAAAGATATTTGTGTGTATTTTTGACATGCTTGTATGTATCAGACGTGAATATGTATGTGCTTCAATAAACAAGATAGGCAATAGATATAGGAAAAACAAGATGAATGTTAGATATAGGAAAACAAGATGAACATTATTAGGTGAGAAAAAAGAGGAATCTAGAGAGATTTTATGAGAAATGGCTAAAAAATAACATTTAGTAACTTGCACGGGAAAAAGAGATAAACCAAGTGAGCCCCAAAAGATTTGCCACGCGACACTAGGAATGTCAACATGCACACATGTGTGTATGGGGCATCTATACCCTCCTTAAGAGACTTGATTCAAAGTCTCACCAAACACTCTAATATATAAACTAGATGGAAAGTCCTTTACACTTTCAATGTGGGACACAAAGCAAAGAAAGAGAGAGAGATGTTACTAGTTTTGGAACAACACCAACACCTGTATCTTGTTAGCTTAAGGTTTACGTTTGACAATTTTGATGATAATTATATAATATTTAAAAATTCAAATCAGATTTATTTTCTTATATAAGCAAGGATATAATTCATAAAAGGAAATAAAATCATAGAATAATTGCTTCCTTTTTGTAGGAACCTTCTTATAAACTTACCTTTATGGAAATGGTTTCATGACATCTAGAAGGAAATTACTAATTCAAATAATTAGCTCCGGTAGTCTTGATAGAACATTTGAATATTGAAGATTTCAGTAGAGATAATATCGAAGATTAAGCAACGACTAGTTGAAGAAATTGTCTACTTAAGAAAGAGCCACTGCATTAGAAAGTGATATCACTCTATTAAGAGAGACTGTTAAATCCTTCATACTTTTCTTGTTGAGAGCTTGTAGAGGCTAGAAAAATACTACTAGTATGGAAGGTTGAAGAACCTTGAAAAATATACACTTGTGAGCTTGAATAGTCTCTTCAAATTATTATTTGGCTTTTATAGTGAAATACTCAGGTTAAATACTTGGGGACTAGACGTAGGCTTCGTTATAGGTTGAGCTAGTATAAATCTATTGCTTCATTTGCTCTCTCTTCCTTACATTTAAATTTTCGCATTAAGTTTGTATTTTCAAAAGGCTCCTTTAATTTTATAGCAGGCTCCTTCTATTTTTATCATAAGAGGCTTTTTTCGAAAGTTAGCAGGCTCTTATCGGTTAATAGGCTCCTTTCGATTAATTGGTTCCTATCTATTTGATCATTAACATATTCCTTTTTTTTCAATGTTAACAGGATCCTTTCGAAAATTTATAGGACCTTTCTATTTATAAACTTATTTTTGTTTAGCAGGATCTTATCAATTCGAAAGTATATTGAATTTTAATTACACACAATTCACCCCCCTCTTGTGTGTGTTTGTTTTTTATTGTTTGGTATCAGAGCGAGGTTTCACATTTATTGTATTTTACAACAAGTGATAGATCATGGTAAACAATTTAAGAAGCTTTGAAGGACAATCTGTCTTAAAGCCTCCTTATTTTAGTGGAAACAACTACTCATATTGGAAAGAGAAAATGACAGTCTATCTCCAATATGTAGATATTAAAGTCTAGCAAGTCATCAGAGTTGGAGCTACATTTCTCGCTATAGAAAACGTAGAAGTATGGTCTGATGCTGACTGGTGAAATGAAAAGCTAAACACTAAAGCAAAACATCATCTGATTTATATACTATCTCTAGAAGAATATGAGAAGATATCCTACTGCTCTACAGTAAAGGAAATGTGGGATTAACTATAAGTCACCTTTGAAGGAATAAATGAGGTAAAGAAACATAGAATAAACCTTTTAGTGAATCAATATAAAACTATTAGCATAAAATAGGGAGAAACCAAAGTTGAATTCTTCGAATGGTTCAACAACATTATCACAACCTTAGAGAACTTACGAAAGATATATCCCAATGATGAGCTCGTAATGAAGATTCTGAGATCACTACTAAAGGAATGGAGACATAAGTGACAACTATAGAAACTACAAAGGATCTAGACACTATTTCACTCGAACAGCTATGAGAAAAATTGATGATCCATGAAACCGAGCTTAGGTGAGACAAAGGATCCTCCTACAGAAAAGGAATGATGCTGTCGCTTGCAACCAAATATAAAAGAAATCACTTCCGTTAAAACAAATTAATGTAGTAGCGGTAAGCGGATATCGTTCCCACGA
>JANIJH010000004.1:61888224-61901593 GCA_024520975.1 Erythroxylum areolatum | reverse complement strand
AACAGAGAAATGGGCTCCAAGAAAACCGAAGAGGAGACACAGGAAGAAGGAAGAAGAAGAAAGGAAGAAGAAGACACGAGTGGGAGGGAGATGTCGGAATTTAAAAAGAATTTAACGACGGAAATTTCCGTAGGTAAACTCAAAAATTTTAATCCTGCCAAAAATTTCGTTGCTAATTTTGCCGCGACGAATTCCCTCCAAATTTAGCACGAATAATAGTGCCGTCGCTAAATCACTCAATTTTAGCGACGGAAATATGTGTTCCGTCGCTAATTACCAATAGTATATTTTTCGTCGCTAATTTTTCGTTCCTAAATTGTAGTAATTACCAACGGCCATATTTTTCGTCGCTAATTTCCGTTGTTAATTTTGCCGCAAAGAATTCCCTCCAAATTTAGCGACGAATAGTAATACCGTCGCTAAATCACTTAATTTTAGCGACAGAAATATGCTTTCCGTCACTAATTTCCAACGGTAATTGTTTCGTCGCCAAATTTCCGTCGCTAATCCACATTTTTCTTGTAGTGTAGACACTCTCTATTAAAATTTCAGCAGCAACCCATGGTACCAAAGCACACTTGGATTAGAAAGGGTTAATTACAGACACAAAGACATTGTGAAGGAAAAACAAGAAATTGTCTAGATTCACAGTTAGTTACTGTTGATAAAACTGGTCAGATAGAGGACAAGTCAGTTACTTCAGAAGAAGAAACCGATGACAAAGATAATATGACAAAGAAAAAGTCTAGGTTTCAATTTCTTCGAGGGGCACAGGGACTGTGTACTTTACATTTTTGAAGTATTTTTTGTGTTGTTTAAAAAAAGATGAAACGTAAAAAAAAATTGTCTTCTTTAGTTCTTTAGTTTTTATGTTGTCATTGTCGTCCCATCATTTTTAGTAATTAGCATTGTGACTTCTATTTGGCTCCACCAAAGACTCTTCAGCTCTCTCATCAGTGTGGATATCTCTCTCAGGTATCTCTCTCTCTTTCAAGCATATCTCTCTATGTTTTGAAAGGTGGTAATTTGTCTTCTTAGCATACTTATGATTCTTTCGCTACATCTATTGTTGATTGTTATGATTATGCGTTTTGATATTGTTTTGTCCTAAAGGGGAGATATCAGATTTTTTATGATGGATGTTTCATTCAGGGGGAGATTTAAGGTATATACGTGACTATTCGTCGTACTTTTTAACATCTTTTTGTCTCAAGAGGAAGAAATTTAGATAATTGGATAATTTTGATGTTCTTTGGAACTTGATGTTTGATTAAGGAGGAGCATTGTGAATTTCATCTTTTTATGTCCAATTATGATTATTTATGTGGAGTTCTAGAATTGTGACAAAAATTCTAAAAAGGGGGAGATTGTTAGGATATATTGTATGTATCTTTTATTTAGTTTTAGCATTCTAATTGGACATATAAGATATAACTTGTGGGAATTCTACGTTACAATGGAGTTTATCATTATGGCGATATTGGGATTATTTTATTGCTGAACATGTTAGTAATTGAATGGTGTTAACGCTGAATTGTGAGGATATTAGTGATAGAAGAAAATACATTCAAGGTGGACTCTTCTTACTTAAATGTGTTTATGTCATTAACGTCTCCTGTTATGGTAAAAGATAATGAAGTGGTTGTTGCATATTTGAATCAAAGTGGTTGTTGTGCAATTAAATATGTAGTGGGACTCTTATTCTTATTGGGTGAAGGATTTGTGGATATCTTGTATCTACGACTGAAGTTAATCTCTCAAGGGCGTGCGGCATACAGCGTGAGAGAAGAAAATTCATTATGAAATCAACACAGCAGTTGGGTTATGCGGTAATGGTGTTAAGGTAAGCATGCAGCAACTGGAGTGTGTGGCACTTGAAGTTCATATGTTTGTGTGGCATTGAAGAAACGTGAGTTAGTTGTTCAATGAAACAGTGAGTTTTACATAAGGCGTGCGTGTGCGGCAGAGAGTATATATACATACTGTAGAGAGTTCTATGGGTATGAGAAAAAGAGTTCATGCGCGTTAATTGATTTATGGGAAAAACATAGCTGAAGTGAATATTGTGTGTGAGGGATATATTCAATGTAGTGGGACTTGTGTGTTAATTGATTTATGGGAGTCACTTGTCAATGAAACATATACGGTGTTGGGGTGGATGTTTTTTTGGTATTAGAGCTGAAGATACGTGTGTGGTGTAAGACAAGTCTAAGGTGTAGTGGGTGTGTGTGTTAATTGCTTATTGGGAAACACACTGCGTTAATTAATCATGTCTCTATAGCTGAAGGAAATCTCTCGTGGGCGTTGGACAAGAAAAGAAGCAGTGGGCATTAGATAAGAAGCGAAGCAGTGGGCGTGAGCTTTTGATTTTTCCAAATCTTCTTAAAGATAATGTTGTTGGAATTTTTAAAAGGTGTGGCCAAGAGTTTTTGTTTGGGCAGCAACGATGATTAATTGATTTCTTTATGTGCTGCATACACTTTGGTTGGTAAATGTGTTATTGGTGCAACTGTGACTTCATGTTGGTGTTTATATAAATCAGTCCATTATTGTTGTGACAACTTCCAGATCTATTTCAGAGGAACGGAACTCATCGGAAAGTTGTTTTTGTCTATCTCAAGTGTATTTAATTTTTGTTCCTTATTATTTTAATTACTTGAGTTATTTGTTTATTGTTCTCTTGTTAAAAAGATTGATTGAGAAAATCCTCTATTGAGGTTAATACGAGTTGGTCGTGTTTTTTTTTTGAAATTTTAAAGAAAATATATTACTCAATAACGAAACAGTGTATTTACAAAGTACAACCCAAAATAGGGGGAGAAACTAAAAAACATTTACACATAGAGGCATTCCCGAATGACCTCAACTAAATAACCATCCAAAAACAAAACCACCATCTACATACTCCAACGCCTACGCATATCCCAGCTCAAGCTAGCTTGTGTTCTAGTTGCAATAAGGAACTCCCTATTCACATTAACAATGAAATCTACCAATTCATACTTCAGCCTCGCCTGTTGCTTATAAATTCGCCGATTCCTCTCCCTCCATAAATGGTAAACCACCAGCTGAAACGCCGTCCGGATAATGAGACCATTTGGCCGTCCAGCTCGCGTTTCCCTAATAAGAAGATCCATAACCACACTCCATTCATAGGAGGGCAGAAATAAACCAAGCAAATTGACAATTCGGCTCCAAATCTCTTTGGAATAAATACATTCAAAAAACAAATGGTCTCGACATTCACCAAGTTGATTGCAAAGCACACACAACGGGTCAAAGCTACCAAATCACCTATCTTTCGTACGCAACCTATTTTTAATCGCCAACCACACGATAAACGCTGCTTTAGGACATAGAACTTGATGCCAAACCACTTCAGCCCACCCGACCCCCGGCAGACTCCCTCTACCAATGGCATGGGCTGATTTGGTTGTAAAACCCCCCCTGATTCAATGACCACAACTGTTTATCCTGACCCGACGTAAGCACAACCCCTCCCAAATATTGATCGAGGATATGACCGAATCGACAGTTTGGCATTTGCTCCCTCCACCGAACCACCCATGCAACCGACGCAGCACTGGGAAATCGATTTCTAAATCCAGACAAGTCATTTCTCAACCATAACGGGCTGAACTCATGCCAGTTATCAAACCAAAAGCTTACCCCTTCACCATGCTCAAGTTGCCAAGTAATAAGAGGGTAGATCATCTCACGAAACTGTAGGAGACTCTTAAACAGCCACAACTGATCAGACCTCGGTTGAATTTGCCATAAACTCTGTCCACGGAGCCGATAGGTCTGCACCCATTTCACCCACATGGCCTCCCTGTCCGTAAATAACCTCCAAATACGTTTCAGCATCAACACTCGCTGCATCTGCGCAATTGAAATTATTCCCAATCCTCCCTGCTTTTTAGGAACCACTACATCGCTCCACCTAACTTTCGCTGCTTTACAAGTGCCATTTTTACCTGTCCAGAGGAAGGCTTTCAAGATTCGATCCATTTCTTTAACAACACGTTTCGGGATACAGACATGAGCCGCCCAATGAATATGCATGCTGTTCAACACCGCAACAATTAAGGCAACCCTCACAGCAAAAGAAAGAAAACGATGCTGCCAAGCATTAATTCGATGCCTCAATTTTTCTAACAAAGGAACAAAATCTGAATATTTAGGCTTGCCCGAAGTAATCGGCACACCTAGATACCTAAACGGAAGGGATTGAAGAGGCAACCCCGCCAAAATACTGATCTGCTCACGATTTGCCACATCGGCAGACACAAAAATGCCTCTCTTCTGTACATTCATGCGCATGCCCGACCACCGAAAGAAGGTATCCAACAAGTTTAACATCTGATTAATTACCTGAGAATCAGCCTGGCAAAACAAAATCACATCATCCGCATATAGTAGATGAGTCATCTGCAGCTCCCGACAGTGATGATGGTATCGAAAAAGCCCGTTACATTGTGTCAATCTGCTCAAAAGCCTAGACAAGCCTTCCGTAGCAAGCGTGAACAGATAAGGAGACAAAGGATCTCCTTGCCGGATCCCTCTATGGATCCGAAACGGCTTAGTCGAAATACCATTAACCAAAATACTGAAAGAAGTGGTGTGAATACATTCAATAATCCATCTACAAAACCGAGGCGGGAGACCAATCCCTATCATGCAATCCGTCAAATAGCTCCAACCAATCATGTCATATGCCTTGAACAAATCGATCTTCATAACACAGCTATCAACCTTCTTTCCAGAATTATACTCCCCCATCAATTCCTGCAACAACAGAATATGATCCCCAATACTTCGCTGAGGAAGAAACGCACCTTGTGCAGGACTGATAATTGCAGACAAGATAACCTTCAATCGCTACTAGATGTGAAATTCTTTCACGAAAAATGAGGTTGAGAAATAATGTTAAGGGTTGAGTGGTGTCGGCTCAATAAAACCTTAGGTAAATCTATTGTACTTCGATAAAAGTTATTAAGCTAGATGAGGACCCTGCAAACGTAAACAAGAAGTGTTGAACTGCGTTACTAAATTTTTGGCATTTTTATTATTTCGTTTTTGATTGCTTTTATTTACGTTTGTGCTAGAGACGTCCACGGTAAAATCGAAAAGCTTGCTAACACTTTTGGTTTGTCAATACTTACGGTCTATGATGAACAATTTTAGTCACAAATTTATAGTAATCACAATGAAGAAGATGAAAGTAACAAAGAAGATGACGATGAGGAAGAGAATGAAAGTGACAAAAAAGATGACTGTGATGAATAAGATGACAACGAATCAACGAATTCTTAGTCTATAAGAAAGAGTTGATGAACTTAAATGCAAATTGGCGGGAGACAAAGTCAAGATTAGAATTAGAGTTATGAATGATCTTTTTTCGTTTTTAAAATTTTTAAATTTCTAGTTTCTACCTATTAACCAATATTTACTGTGGTAAAATCAATATAATAATCTATTTTCTGATAATATTTTTTTGATAACGTACCAGCCAAAATGTTAGGGAACCGATAAATTTATATGCAATGGTAGAATATATAGCCACAATTCGATGTAAGCTTTTCGTTTTGTCCCCTCTGTCTAGTAAGCTTTTCTTAATACTAGAAAGTGGATTCCCCATCAATTCACTTCCATTTGAATTACTTCTAATCACATTTTGTATACACGAGAAACTCAATCGACATGGACACATATACATATGATAAAAACTTCAGGGCGTACTTAATAATCAGCAAATTGTATTATTTTAATAAATTATTTAATTAGTTAATAACTCGAGTTCAAATAATAAATTTGACCCTAATGATTTTTACAATTTCTTAATACATTTTGTGTTACCTACCAAGTAAGGGCCATTGAAGGGGTGATCCACTTGATGGGCAACATCAAGTTTGAGTTGGATGGAAAAGAAATCTAATTAAATTTATAAATATTAGTTGAATCAAACTTATCTTCGAATTTTACGTTATTGCATAAAATAATTTACTCCAAATAATTAATTTATGAACTATTTTGACTTATTGTATTCATCCAGTAACTATTAAATGTGCACTTAATTAGTAGTGATTTTATATAATAATAGTAATCATAATCATAATTATAACCATAATAAATCTTTAAAAATTATTAAAAATGAAAATTTTGTAGTCTAATTTATTTCATCACAAATTTTAAATTTTAAAAAAATATTCTTTTGTATATAATTTAATATATTTATCATGACAGACATATTTATTCTTAATTTTATTCAGAGCAAGGCATACACATCTGTGTTGATACCAGAATTAACTATTTGCGTGGCCGTAATAAATATTGCAGAATTTCAAAAGTTCTTCCTCTTAAATAATATAATGAGATGATTGTCAAAAGCAACCATTTCATATAATGCACATATAAAATATATTTTAATTAATCAAAATTAATACTATAATAGAAAACAAAAAAGACAAAAATCACTAATTATCAAAGAACGGGTCAAGATATTGTTCTAAGATTACGTATGAGTATTGACAGTCATCCATTAATTTTAATTTTTAAGATACGATTGAAAAGAATAGTGATATTTTTTTTTATATATGCCTTCACAAAGAGTTCATGCAAAATAAACCCTTACTTTGTTATCAAAAGGATATTAAAGAACTTAAAAGTAGAAAATGTTAAAGTCGTTGAACCATATTTAAAAGATAACTATTATAATACAAATGATAATAACTGTCGTATTGAAAATAATAATATTGGAAGATTTTTATTATATGATTTTTTTAAATAATTGAAAATAAAGGTAAATAAAACTAGGATGGTTTTGAGATTGTACTAAGCAAATCTTGGGTGGATGTTAGTATGGATTCATGTTTAGACCTACGATAACATCAAGAGGACATGATTCAATTATGATAGCTGTGGATCCAATTTTGCAGATGACTCACTTCATTCTGTGTAAGAAGACCTATGCCGCCCCAGCTGTTTTTGCAAAACTTTATTGAGAAAGCTTGGTACTGAACTTCTATTTAGAACCACCTATCCTCTTAATATGAACTGCTTCTTGTTCTCCTACTACGTGCTGTAATGAGCCAGAATTTGCGAGTGTGAGACGATTGTTTAGCTTTTGTAGAGCGCTTACAATCGGTCCTTTCACGGATATGAATCCAAGAATCGTAAAAGATAAAATAAAACGAGGAAGTTAACAAATATGTACGATTAAAGAGATACAAAGTTATTCTTTATTCTGCAACAGAAGTTACAAATAAAATATAACGAGGAAGTTAACAAATACGTACGATTAAAGAGATACAAAGTTATTCTTTATTCGGCAACAGAAGTTATAAGCCAGTTGGCTATCATCCATCCACACAACTAGCCTTATATTTCACAAAAGGGAGACGCGAATGCAGCAAGCTCGTCGTCATTCTCGAACTTGGCCATGTCTTCCTTTTCCAAATGGACAAATATTTCTATACCTCCTTTTTCTTTGGTGTCACAGAATATAAAAAAGTTCTGAAAAGGCCAGCAAGGTGTTCCTAGCCACTCAGGCTTTCCCCATCCGAAGTCTATTTCATATACAGGAAACCTGCACCAACTAGTGAATGTAAGAGTAACAACTTTCTTCTGCCTCTGCATCCCAGCCTCTTTTTTCATTACTTTTAAGTGCTCCTCTGCCTCGTTTCCAAGTTTCTTCACGTACTCTGCATCCACGCTCTTTACTCTTCTTCTCATTTGGTTTATGACACCACAACGATAGTTTTCCTCACCATCAATGTGAGGTTCTGCTACAACAGGAAAACAAACGTGGTTTCCAATATACTGCTCAGACAGAGGTGGATCCATCCTCGCACGCAAGTCCACAGCATGTTTCACCTTATATATTGTATATGAATTATCGGCCTTAAATTGCGTTGTGGCCATGAATCTACTGCACATGAACGCTGTTAACAACTGGATTCGCGTGGGAGATTCGATCTTATTCCCAGAGTTACAACAACTTTTAACGTACTTGTCCCTAAGTTTTTTAATGCTGGTCGCATCGAACATAAACCTCTTTGAGACAATCTTGCGACTGTTCTTGACAACATCGTGCCAAGGATCAAAACCTGAAAGGCCGTCGACGGGACGAAAGTACTTGGCTGCTTCAAAATTAGGAAAAACTACACTATTGCTGTGTCCTCGTTCAATTGCTCCCCAGGCATTTAGGAATCTAAAGGCTGACGAGGCATCAGCAATCTTATGCGATAATCCGAGACCAACTACCATTCCACCACATTCAAAGTAGGTGATCTGAACAAAAGCACCAAGGTCACTGTTTTCGTTGATTTTAAGAGGAATCAAATCGTTGAAATTGTTGCAACAAGGGTTTTGAAGAATTTTCTGAATAGTGCCTTTTGCTTTAGCTTCCACGAAAGGGACACCCTCGTCATTGCAATCTACATGCGAATTTCCTCTTACTCGTCCTGCAAAAGGATAAAAAAGCGTTAAAGTGTCTGATAGAGACTTCCTAAGTCGCTCGCATCTCTCAGCATTGCTGATAGTAGGTGAGTTGAGATAAGTGACAAGCCAAGGTGAGAAGACTGTAGGCATAATTTGATCGAGAAAGGATAGATGGAGATGGCGAAGTTGGATTGGTGTTGGAGAAGATGGCTTGACTATGGTTTGGGAGATAATTTCGACTTGGCTCTTCATTTTCAAGTAATTGGATTTGCTAGCTTCTTGTAAGTGCTGATAGGTTAAGACTGTACAAGTTCTTGCTTATATAGACGTTGGTAGGAAAGGGAGGGTACCCGATTTTTGACTGACCACGTCTTTAGTATCTTTTTAAATCGATTATCAAAGTTGTGTTTTGCAGCGTACAAATTTGAGTTTTCTTACTACACAGTAAGATGATATTTATGGGAAAAACAACCACTATAAAAGAATATTGATATTCCCTAGTTATGCGTTATGAATCCACCAAGACACGTGTAAACATAGTCTTCCTCTGAATTGGATTCTGATTTGTTGGTCTGATGTGTATAATGTTGTTTATTATTTACAAGATTCAGTACGTTTAACGTCTCTCTTCATGGCTTGTAGAATTAGGATTGATATACATACAATATGAAAGTAGTCAATGTACAAATAGAACGGTGTTCTGGCCATTTGTATTGCGAGTTTTGACTCTCCGTATTGACTTATTGGTGGAAATGGGGATTCTACTGGTCAGTCTTATGGTGGGTGAGGATAGCAATGTGTACTCTAGTTGCTGGAAAACTGAACTTACCCACTGTTAAAACAGATAGGTGCTTTTGTTTTTGCTTTTGCTTTGTCTTTCTGATGTGAATTAATTCTAATTTATTTGATTGCGACAGGGGAGGGAGATCTTCTGAGTTCTGACCGGTGGAGGCTTCTATGCGGGTAGATCAGTTGCAGACAAACAAATTAAGTGCCTGTTTACTTCAGTTTTAAGAGAGTAAATAAGTATTTTTTATTACAAAAATTATTTTAAAAAAATTCAACGTTTAATTGTACATTTTAAAATCACTTTTTTTTACAATAATGACTTTTTTAGAAGTTAAAATATAATTTTTTGAAAAGCTCAAATTTAAAATTTTTTAAAAAAGTACTTTTCAGTAGATTTATTAGATCAATTAATAAACCTAACTTTTTTAGTCTCATTTATCTTTATGTTTTATAGATAATTCTCACAATTCTTACAAACACATCTTTACGTTTATTTTGAGATTTATATAATATTATTTAATTTTTTATATATTTTAATATTTATTTTTAATATTAGTTTTATTTATATTATAATCTATAAAAAATTTGGTTAGATATATTTTTATTTATATTTTATATGGTTTAAAATTATATAATAATTAATATATTGTGATTTGTATATTGCTTAATATATTTTAAATAATATTTATATGCATAAATAGTTTTTATTAAAAATAAAATATAATTAAAATTAAAAGTACTTTCTATTTTGATATTGTCAAATAATTTATTGTATGAAGCTTTTTTTTAAAAAATTTTAATAACAACTAAATAGTGGACTTATTGGTAAAAATTTTATTAATAAAAATTCTACTAATATAAATTCATTCAAACAGGCGACAGAAGAGAATGGTACTAGTATGGTCATTAGCCGAAGCGCCTCTGGTTTCAACCAGTGGCGAAGAGAGAGTGGTGCTAGTATAAAGATTCATTCGGCGATGTGTCTCTGGTTTCAACCAGTGGCGTCGCCACTGGTGAAGCGGGGTTCACCAGCAACTGATGCAGCTTGGTGGACCAGCACGCAGGCGACGGCGAAAACAGAGGCAGATGGCGGCGGCCGCGAGAGAAAACACAGTTTTGGGAAAACGTTACGCGCCCCACGTTGTGGACCTTGCTTGCGCGTGCAACTCACGCGCCACTCAATGGTCCCATTTGACCATGCGACTTTCCCACTCTTTATTAATTAGGTTTCTATGTTTTGAAGTCCTTAATTTCAATTAAATTAACTGAATGAAGATTAAATTGGTTTATACTTCTAATAAAATTCAAAAAATATTTTTAAAATGTTTAAAATTTGTTTTTCAGGAGTGATTATTATTAGGAATGTTTTAGACTTTAGTTTAATTTTTGAAGGAGTTGAATTATTAAATTAAATAAATTATTAAATCAATAATTAGAATCAAGCCAATATTTAAAATAATTATCTCTCATAATTAGATTATGTTAGATAACCAATATAATGAGATTATATTAATTAAGATTACATCTTAATTTCAAAATTAAAGTAATTTTTTTCTTAATATGATTAAGATTAATGATTATATTGATTCCTAATTAATTTTTAAAAATAGTTTATAAAATTAGAATTAATTAGTTTCAATTAGAGTGAAATTAATTTATTATACTTCTTAAAATTTTGAAAAAGTTTTCTTAAGTTATTAAGAAAGTTATTTCTTAATTAAATTTATTTATTTCAATTTGATTGAAATAAATTAAATTTATAAGTTTATTTTTAGAGAATTATTATTCAATTTATTTAGAAAATGTTCCTCTATTTATGAGAAATAAATTTCTTGATTTTTATAAAAGATATTTTTCTTGATTAAAATTTGGAAAATAATTTCATTTATTAATTAAGAATGATGAACTTTCTTAATATTTTTGAAAATAGTTTCCCAATTTATTAAAAAAGATTTTCTAGTTAATTAAGAAACCAATCTCTAAATAAATGATATAAAGGACTATCTTAATTAAATTTAAAAAAATTATTTAATTTTTAAAATATTTTTTAAAATTAGAAAATATTTTTCTAATTAAGAAAATTCTAGTAATTTCTAATATTTAAATTCTAAAGGTATGGTAACTTGTGAATTTTATGTTTTAAGCATTTTGAGATGAATATATATGTTAATTAACATATTACACTTATTCTTTCACATTATGACTGTTGTTGTTCAATTGAACTGGTTAGCATCATTAGTAAACTTTTATGAGAATGATTGATAAAAAGAAATAGGATAGAATAAGAAAACGATACAAAAATAAAAATAGAAATTGTATTAAATTCATATTCCGTTGGCCCTTTTCATGAAAATTAGGTTAAGAAGTGAGAGCTGTGATATAGTTAGTAACTAAGGGCATTCATGACAAAATATTTGTCTTCGCATCAAAAGATTAGAATGACTCTCCAACCAAGTTAAATAAAAATCGTGATCTATTTGAGTAATCAGGGGGTATTCATGACATTATATTTGCCTTATAATCAAAAAACTAGGTTATCGTTAAAGAAAATATAAAAAATAATAGTGTTACAATTAATAGACCTACTGATATTTAAAAATCACAATAATTTTCATGAAGGGATATTTAATGATAATTTTCCTTTTTAATTGATCAATAATAATATAGGCATGCTTACAAGTGTCATAGGTATATGAATAGGTTGTCGATATTTTGATTAATATGTACATTCAATTCAAAGTACTTAATATAAAAGGAATAAGTTAGTTTGTTTGGCACTTATTAAAATGATTAGGGTTTGAGGTTAAGTTAGTTCCATAAGATTTGATGTCATTGTACCATTATCGTATTGTTGCATGATTGTATGTTTATGTATATATGTTTTGATTTGTTTGTGTTTTTAGTTTTGTTTGAGGACAAGCAAAGGTTTAAGTGTGAGGATGTTGATAAGTGTAAATTATAATATGTTTTTATAGGTGTTTAAGTATGTTTTCAAGTGTTTCTTAGATGATTATCATGTGTATAGGATTAGAATTGTGATGTTGTTAGTGTTTGTGTGGTTTAAATTAAGAATTTGATCTTAATTTTGTGTTTTAAGAGGTGTTTAATGTGTTTGTAAGTGTATGGAAATGGGGAATTGAAAAAAATAAGAATTGAAAGCACAGAAGTAGGTCACGACCATGACTTGCTTGTTAAGATCATGACAGGGAGTATAAACAACAATTCCAACGAATTTTAGCTTTTCTAACATGTGAGTTTTTCATCTTTTGATATTTCGGGACTATTTTTGAAACCAAATTAAGTGAAAAAATCCTAAAAAGAACCCTAGAATCCTCAAGAACATTTTAAGAATGTGAAACTCACAAAAAAAAAAAAAACGCACAACCATCAAATTAAAGTGGATAAAAGTGGGAGATAAAGAAGACGTCTTCTAAAAATTTTCCAAATCAAGGAGCAAATAGTGTTTTATTCTTTACCTTTAGTTCTTTCGTTATCAGTGATGTGTAATATGAATTCTAAGATGTTAAACATGTTCATGAAGTTCAAAATTTCATATTAGGATTTATTCTGTGACTTTGATTTTTGTTGATTTCAACATATATTTTGGTGTTTGTGATAATTATGCATACTTATACTTGACAACAAATTAAGAGAGTGAGTCAAAAGTAATTTGAGATAGATTGTACAACAAAAGTTGGTAGCCTATTTGACCCTTAATTATTAAGTTAACAACCAATCGAAGAAAAATCTTGTTTGAGAAATTAATTATCTAATAGATAGCTTTTAATTTAATTAAAAATGTTAGGGATATATTTATAAACTGGGAGATTGTAGATCTAGAATTTTCGAATTCAATTAGGGTTAATTAATTAGATTTTGAGATAGAGGAATCAATACCTTAGGCAATCTAGGATCAAACACAGAATTGATTTAATAATAGTTAAAGAAACAAAATAAGGAAAGAATAAGTTATAAGTATTTAATCTTGATCAAAACCATAAATTTAATTGGCAACTGATTGCTATTTGGTTTATTTGCTTTGTTTTATTATTTATGTCAATTTATGTAGCACCCCACTCCCGCGAGACCCGAACCCGACATCGACGGTGATATCCGAGCCCGTGACCCGCGAGGGTGG
>JANIJH010000004.1:61645534-61670503 GCA_024520975.1 Erythroxylum areolatum | reverse complement strand
TACAAGTTTTCGAAAAATACTTTATAACTTTGGTTTTCAGTAGTTCTTGTGAAAAGAACAAGTTTCTTTTAACAAAAAGTTTTTGAAGGGGCTTAAAAAAATACACAATTCAACCCCCCCTTCTTGTGCATTTGTATATTGTATAATAAGTCTTGTATTAACATGATTCACTTAAAAAATGAGCATAAGATATGAAGTTTGTTAAAGTACTCCGGATTGTCATTGAGCATGCACTGGACATAGTCCATTTATACAATTGTGCATAAATAAATGCTTATAAGTATGCAATTATTAATGTCAGTACAATGTGTGTCTTACATAAATGGGTTGTGTAGGTTAAGTGTCCACATTCAGGCGTTTTCAAAATTTGGAAGCAAATGCTAATCTGGAGCTTACTGTGAGTAGACCTAGATGGTCTCATTCATTGTTTGTTCTATTTTGAATTTTGTATTGATTGCTTACTGAATGCTCATATGAATGTGAATGATTGTATTGGTTTCCGGACAGGAGGTTCGATGATTGTGATGCTTGGTTAAGATATTGAAATGCTACTTGTATGTGAATGAGATGAACTAAGTGTACATAATTTAATGATAAATGTGTTTTGAATGAGCATTTTCAGGTAAGTGAAAATGTGATTCTCAACTTAATGTTGAATGCCGGACTAAGGTCCAATAATATGTGAATGTGATTGAATGGGATCATGCAAATGCGATTGATGCATTCCATTTCATGAATGCATGAAACATAATGAAGTTGTGACCAGAGTAGCCACCGATCAAAGCTTAAAGTTCAACGTGTGAAAAAGAGCCTCGAGCTCAAAAAGTGAATCAGAGCTTAAAAATCAACGTTTAATAAGCCTAGTATCCACAATGGATAAGGGACAGTTTCAGAGCCTCAGGATCAACATTTAATGAGCCCGATATCTAATAGATACGGGACAATTCAGGCACTCGATCACAACAAAGTAACAAATAGAAAGTGGGTCTCATGTGCACTGCATATGCATAATATGAATGACTAAATTGTATTGATTGTGAAATTTGAAATGTTGTAAATGTGATTTATGTATTATGTGACTGTGTGAGCCTTCGATAATGGTCACTCATTAAGTTCACAAAACTCACCCAAAATTTGCAAATATTTTTCAAGATCAGAAGAATACCCCGTTAGACAAACGGGAGTATCCTTACAGCATACAACTAAGGGAAAGATAGAGTTCGAGATCTGTTCATGTCTGCATTAGTGTTTTTTTCTATTTTTATGTAAATTTGTATTCCAAAATTTTTGTACCATGTGTATACAATTGGATTTATGTTGTAATGTAAAGTCATTATGACTAAAAATGTTTTATATTGGTAATGGACCCTAAATGGCTATTGAAACTCTATTTATTGTATTGTATTGATTGAAAATGTTTATGAAATAAAGTGGGATCGAATTGGTTATCATTTCCGCATATGTTTGTTAAAAAAATCAAAAAATTATATCGATAATTGAGTGATTGAGTGCTCTAGCATGCTCCCCTCGTGAGCACGGTCTCAGATATCACTCAAAATGTAAGGTTCGGGTCCTGCGGGAGTGAGGTGTTACAAGGTATGTGTATGTTGTCTAGAAAATTCATGTGAGATGAGTCAATGTTAGTAGTAGAAAGAGAGTTATCATTGCCAACAGTAAATTGATCCTTCCACCATATTTTGAACTTATTGACAAGTTATTGAGATCTACTGTGATATGATTTTGTAGCCCCACTTTCTTAAACCATTTATTGTTGTTGACTACTTCAGATGAGGCATTTCCATACTAATTTTGAGATAAGTAGGATTGAGGATAGTTTTGTGCATTGTTCTGTGTATGTTGTGTGACTGTGTTCTGTTTCCATAATTGGGTGGTATTACCTTGACGAGACATCAAATCTTTTATGACCTTTTAGTGCTTCATGACCTGATTTATGACACAGTTGACAGAAAATTCTGTTTCCATTCCATCTATCTCCTCTGCCATGATTTCCTCTTCTTCTAAATCCACTTCATACCAGATAATTGAGGGTTGCATAGTTTGCAGTTGGTGATGAGATTTCTACTTAATTGATTGTATTCAACTGCTCTATCATCATAAGAGAGTATTGCACTTCTTGTAATGTTGAAGTTTTTATAGAATGTATTAAATAAATCACAACAAGATCATTGTTATGACCAAAGAAGGCCATCTAGAGCACTCAATATTAATTCATACTCACTGATTACACATCCTGCTACTTGAAGTGAGTCTCCAATGGTTTTGACTTTCTGCATGTATTATGATATAGTATGTGAACCCTTTTTAATAGTTAAAAGTTGATGTTTTAGTTGAAGAACTCTAACCATAGATGTTTGAGCATAGAGATTCTCCAAAATTTGCCAAAAGTGGTAGGATGAATTTGAGTGATTTACCTGTCCTATTACTTTTTCTCCGATTGTTGAAAATAACCAACATAGCAATAGTTGATCTGTTCTTCGCCATGGTTTATATTCTGCATTTTTAATGACCTGATTAGTGTCTGCAGTGATAAATTGAGGAGGAAGTGCTGAGTTGATAAAATTTTTAAGCTCAAGAGCTCTTATGACTGCAAAGATTTGAGCTCTCTAGTTGACAAAGTTTTGCCTATTAACTTTAATAGGCAAATTGAAGTTCAGAGTTTTTGTTATAGTTGAAATATTGAGAGAGTATGATGTATCGTTTAGGATGACAATAGACGATTTAGAATTTTCTTTCATTTTAACATTTTTCAATGGAGCCCTAATACTATGTAAGAGAAGGTATATTATTGAACTTTTATATACTTGTATTATTTGCTTAGACACATATTTAAATATTTGTTGAATTAATCTTAACCATATCTCATACCTCATAAAAATGATAGAATAAAATAAAATGTTAGGATTTGTTTGTACAACAACTTCACCTAATCCAGCTACCTAATGATGTCTATTATGTCCGTAAGTCAGGGAACATGGGCGTTCTGTCGTGTGTAAGTAGTGTCCCTGTGATTCATTATTGTAGCATTTGTCTTTCCTCTCTCGATTCTTCTCCGTTAACACGATCATCTCCATGCATGTGGTTATTCTGACGCGAAGTCAGTATGATGGACAGCTGTTCCAGCTTTTATGATGGACAGATGTTCCAGCTTTTCCCGTTCGTTTCACGTGGCTGCAATTGAAGTCTATAAAATTAGCTGTACTTATGAAAGTGATGTCTCGGGTTATCGCAAATAGATCTCTGGCAGAGACCTCTGACAACAGGTCATCAACGTCGGCTTATTTCGGATATCAGATCTCTATTATGTAGGACTATTTACTATACACTCACTCATATCTTACGCGATGAAATCAATATGCGATTTTTTTTTTGATTCTTCTAGGATCGACAGAAGCATCTATAGAGCGCCTTTGACTTACCCCTTCTTGGTTCAAGTCACCATCTGTGCGCGGATACACACAAGATTTTGTTTAGTTGTTAACGTGTTGTTTCTTCTTCTTATGTAACCCAAAAAAAAAAATCTCTGGACCGTTTTCTCAGTTCCTGTGCCAAATATTGTCATCCACAAAACTTATTTATTTATTGCAAAGCTTGTGGACGAAGTAATCGGACACACAGTTCAGAAAATTTGGTGTGAGAAACGCCTGGCTCTTCATATACAAAAATGACTGTTTTGTTTAATAGTCAGAGTACTATGAAAATGACCGTTTCGAACATTAATGCTCCCGTACAGTGTGGTTCCATTTTGGTGAGGCAATCGCGTAGTTGAAATATTATAGAAGCTACTTCTTTCAAGAATGTTTTTTTTTTAGGGGATCAAGAAAATTTTATTTTGTTCTTTCAATGTTGTTATATGACTCTCCTCTAGTTTTATAGAGCATTCTTTAAGCTTCATTCATCATATAAATGTTTTAATCAAAAATCATTTTTTATATAATATGAGCATTATTAATATAAAAAAGTTTTCGATTGAATTTAATTTTTGCTATCCTCATTTAAATAGGATAGTATTTTAATCAAACTCTAATATTAATCTAATAATATAAAATTTTAAAATCACTATTTTCACTCAAGACTTTACAAATAATTATATTAGAATAATATTTTAACTTATTTTTTAGATATCAAAAATAAATTTGCGTATAGATATAAATATTTGTATTAAAATAGTATTTAACTTATTTTTAAAATGTCGTCCAACAACCTAAAATTTTGTATCAAACATAAATTTGTGTATAAAACTTTATTTTGCCAAAAGTTTTTAATGTCCAGCCCTATTTTGATATTTTGAGTGATCTTAGATGCTTTTATGCTTCATAGGAATGATGAACAAGTGAAAACAAAATGAATGAAACTCTTTTAAGGAGAGGAATGATGAACAAGTGAAAACAAAATGAATGAAACTCTTTTAAGGAGAGACACCGCCGTGTAAAGGGCTACACTCCAATGTCATACAAAACCATGTGCATCAATTATGTAAACACACACATCCGGTTAGAGTGATACATGCGTGTGTTTTGACTTACATGACCGTATGGATCAATTATGTAAGTCTTTGAAACCGTGTGAAGGAGTGTGTAAAGAGTGAGGACATGCATAGTTGTGTACATGTCCATGTGAATGACATACACAATTGTGTGCGTGTGACCATGTAACTCTCCATGACTATGTACAACTATGATTGAGGTGGTGTCGAATATACATGGTCACTTATTCCACTGTGTAAGTAAGGTATAGAAAAACTTATTTTGTGATATAAAAGACAAAAATACGTAGTTTTTTATGATAGTGTGATCATAACGTTCAAAAGTGAGGAAAAATAGAGAAATGACAAATGGTGTTGTATTCTCATCTTTTTTATTTTATTTTTGGGATTAGTTTGAGTATTTGATGAGTATTGCATCAAATTTAGTTTCAATATTGAAATTTTGTGAGACAACTCGTTGTTGCAGGGTGAGAGATCAACTTTTGTAAATCCTTATTGAGTTTATTGGATTTACTTGTTGGTTTGGCCTGTGATTTTGTTCCCTTTATACTTGAGGGTTTTTTCATGTAAATCTTGATGTTTGTTTCATCGTTAAGTTTCTTATCCTCATACTCATGTGCCAGTATAAGTTGAAGAGTACCTTTGTTATCGATATTTGGTGGTTATTTAGAGAGTTGTGTTATTGTTCCCAACAAGTAGTATCAAATTCATTGTAATGGAAGGTGAAGACAACTCTATAGTCAAGCTAACATCATCAAATTGCTCGATTTAGAGGCCCATAATGTAGGACCTTCTGTATTGAAAGGATCTCGATGATTATATTGATGAAGATAAAGGTATGAAAGATGATGATCCTTTAAAAACTAAAATGATATCAGATAGAGATTGGAAAAAGATGAAATGAAAAACTCTAGACACTATTAGACAGTAAATTGATATCAGTGCATTCAACCATGTCTCTCAAGAAACAGAACCTTTAGAGCTATGAAAGAAGTTAGAAGATTTGTATAAAAGGAAGACTGCTAATAACAAGGCCTCTCTGATTAAGAGGCTTATGAGCTTAAAGTTTAAAGCTAGGATATTAGTATCGAAGCATTCAAGTGATTTTCAGGACATAATCAATAAGCTTACTACAATGAAGATCATTCTTGATGATGAGCTTTAAGCCTTGCTCCTATTAAGTTTGTTATCGGATAGTTGGGAGATGCTAATGGTGACGATTAGTAATTCAGTTCTTGAAGGTGTGCTCTCTTTGGATGTAATCAAGAAGAGTATGTTCATTGAAGAAGTCTGAAGAAAGGAGATGGGATTTGACAATGTGTAGACTTTTGCAATGGAAAGAAGGGGAAGGAACAGGAGTAGTGCTCCCAAAGGTCATGATAAATCGAAGAACTGTTCAAAGTCTAGAGGTGAAAAAGACGTGAAGATATGATAGTATTGCGATAAGTTAAGACACACTAAGAGTTTCTACTATAAATGGAAGAATGATAAGAAAAATTAAGATCATCAAAATGATGATTATGATAAAAATACTATAGCAACAGCTTCAAGCATGGATGATGAGGTGTCCTAGTTTGTATAACAAGCGAATGCTTCCATGTTTGTAATTTTGATTCTGAATAACTAATTGATATAAGAGCATCTTATCATTGTATTTTATAGGCTGAGTACTTCTCAAACTACAAGAGTGGAGATTTTCGGAGTGTAAAGATAGGAAATTAAAGTTATGCCAAGATTATCGGTATAGGTAGTATCCGAGTTCAAACAAATGTTGGATGCTTAATGACCTTGAGAAATATACGATACATCCCTAATCTAAGGCTAAACCTATTATCCGCTAACATGTTATATTAAGAATAATTTCAGCATACTTTTGGGGATAAAAACTGGAAACTATCCTAAGACGCAATGATTGTTGCCTAAGGAGAGATATATTGCTCACTGTACAAGACACACTTAAAGGTGTATGGTGGTGGAGAAGTATACACAATCAAAGAGGAAACTTCTTTAAATTTGTGGCATTGACAATTAGGACAGATGAGTAATAAGGGATTAAAGATGTTGGCCAGTAAATCCTTTATCCTAGTTAAGAACTCACTACTGCTTAATCCTTGTGATCATTGCTTGGTTAGAAAATATGATAAAATATTTTTAATGAGAAGATCTACAAAGAAGATGAAGATATTGGAGTTGGGCATTCAAATGTCTATGGTTTTATTTAAGAGAAGTCACTAGAAGGCAACAAATATTTTGTTACATTTATTGATGATGCTTCGAGGAAGACTTAGGTGTACATGTTAAACTATAAGAGTCAAGTATTTGAAACTTTTTAGATGTTTCATGTCATAGTAGAAAGGGAAGTTGAGAGGAAGCTCAAATGTATACGAATAGATAATGGTGCTAAGTATAATTCCAAGGTGTTTGAAGATTGCTATACATTGCATGGCATTAGACATGAAAAGATGGAACCAGGGACTCCACAATATAATGGTTATTGCTAAGAGGATGAATAGAACCATTATGGAGAAGGTTGTTACATGCTTATAATGTCTATATCACCAAAGACATTTTAGGGTGAAGCAATCTGAACTGCAGTCAACCTAGTTAATCAAACTCCCTCAGTTCTATTAAATTTTGAGATTCTCGAGAGAGTGTGGATTGGTAAAGATCCCATATGTCATCGTCTGAGAGTTTTTGGCAGTAAGTTATTTATACATGTACTGAAGGACTAGAGAAAAAAGCTTGAATCAAAGTCGATACCTTGCATCTTTGTTGGATATGGTTGTAATCTGTTTAGCTTCAGACTATGACCTAGAGTGATAACGCAAACACACACAAGAAGGGGTAGAATCGTATGTGAACTAAAAAATTTGTAGGTTAATATCAATTCGTGTTAATGATAAGAACCTACTAAATTTCAACATAAAAGTATATAAATAGAAGGAGCTTGTTAAAAACTGAAAGGAATCTATTAACATTTAAAAAACGTAAGGAGCCTGTTAACGTTAAAAATAAAAAGAGCTTATTAACGTAAGAAACCTCTTGCAATGTTAAAATAAAAGGAGCCTGTTCCAAAAGTGAAGGAGTCTATTGTAAATTAAACACACACACACTATAATGCAAAAAGTTAAGAGAGAGAGAGTGACACAGTCGTTTTTCGACTTATAACGAAGTCTACGTCCAGTCCCCAAGTATTCGACTTGTGTAT
Organism: Erythroxylum areolatum; assembly: GCA_024520975.1. Classification (NCBI taxonomy): domain Eukaryota; kingdom Viridiplantae; phylum Streptophyta; class Magnoliopsida; order Malpighiales; family Erythroxylaceae; genus Erythroxylum; species Erythroxylum areolatum. Next base: position 61,662,791 of record JANIJH010000004.1, on the reverse strand, counting down.
TTCACTATAAAATTCCAAGTAGTAAATTTTCACGAGCCTCTCCAAGCTCACAAGTATATATTTTTTAAGGTTCTTCAACCTTCCACACTTGTAGTATTTAACAACCTTCTACAAGCTCTAAAAAAAATGTATAAAAGTTTTAATAGTATCTCCCAATAGAGTATTGGGATTTCACTTTCTAAGGTACAAGGAGTTCGATATAGATATAACTTCCATAAATATTGATGCTACTGAAGTGTTACCCAAATCTGGGTGTTTTCGCAAATGCAGTGTCTCTTCCTTAAGTATATATTTTCTTCAACTAGTCGTTGCTTCATTTGTATCCTAAGTTAACTTTATATCTAACTGATCTTTAATATCATCTTCGCTGGAATCTTCCAATATTCAAAAATTTTGAAGCTAATTTTTTAAATTAGTAAGATCCTTCTGGATGTTGTGGAATTATTTCTAATAAGGTAAGTTCATTAAAAAGGTTCATGCAAGAAAGAAGGCATTTTCCTATAATTTTATTTCCTTTTAAGAATTTTGTCGTTACTAATAAAAGGAAATAAATCTGATTTGAAATTTGAAATATTACATAGTTATCATCAAAATCTTTAATAATAAATCTTGAGCTAACAGTCTCTACCTTTTTGATGATGATAAGCAATAACATATATATTTTCAAAATTCAAATTTTAATAAAAGATTTCGAAAGATACCTATAAACTTTATATGTTCTTACTCGCGGTCATCATTAAAAGGAGCTTTTCTTATGATAGGAACCTATTGTTTATGCATATCACAGATTTAAACCTCACATATTCAGTTCAACAATATTTCGACAGTTAACAAAAGTATATCACAGATATATCATCAAAAGCAAGTATATCATTAACTCTCCCCTTTGTCATTATCAAAAAAATATAGGGGTAATAACTAAAAAGTTGAAAAATAGCACAAGTATTTAAAAATAAAACAAGCAAAAAAAGTAACAAAGTTATTTAAGAGATTAAAAAAAATTGAAGCAAAATCTGCATGTCAAGAATTTGATTTTGCATGTTATAAATCTAGCCACGCATTTCTGCCTTATTAAACTAAGAGAAGCCTTCTAAACTAAGAGGGGCCTTCTAAACTAAGAGGAGTCTTCTAAACTAAGAGGAGCCTGCTATAAAAATATATTTGAAGGAGCCTGCTAATATCTGCAAGGAAAAGTAGCATAAAATTTTAATACGGAGTTAATATAAGATAATCTGCATATACCATTCTCTTTTCTTAACACAAGTGGCTTAGTAAAGATATCAGCTACTTGATTTTCATTTTTAATGTGTAAAAGATTAATGGTTTCTTCTAAAACATGATCTCTAAGAAGATGATATTTGATTTCCATATACTTAGTCCTAGAATGATGCACAGGATTCTTAGAGAGATTTATTGCAATTGTATTGACACATAGTATAGGAATATGATCAAAGTTCATAGAAAAGTCATGGAGTTGATGTTTCATCCTTAAGATTTGAGCACAACAGTTGACAGTTGCTATATATTCTACTTCAGTTGTAGAAAGCTCTATGCAATTTTGTTTTTTGCAAGAACATTAAACTAGACATCCTCTAAGAAATTGACATTGTCCATTTGTTCTTTTCTTATCGACTTTACCACCTACATAATCTGCATTACAATAGCTAACTAGGTTAAATGAATCAGTTTTTGGATACCATAATCCAAAGTCCATAGTTTCGAGAAGATACTGAAAGATCCTTTTGACTATTTGAAGGTGGTTCTATTTTGGATTTGATTGAAAGCATGTGCAAAGACACACACTAAACATAATTTCTGATCTTGAGCTTGTGAGATATAGTAGTGATCTAATCATTCCTCTATACTTTATCTCATTCGTAGCTTGGCCTTCTTCATCCTTATCAAGTTTAGTTATAGAATACATAGGAGAAACCATTAGTTTGACATTATCAAAATGATATTTCTTGATGAGTTCCTTTATGTATTTGTCTTGATTAGTGAAGATTTCTTTTCTTGTTTGCCTAATTTGCAACCCAATAAAGAAAGATAGTTCTCCCATCATACTCATTTCAAATTCTCCTACATTAAAGCTCAGAATTCTTCACAGAAGGATTAATTAGTAGCACCAAATATTATGTCATCAACATATATTTTCGCTATGAATAAATTGTTCTCCCTTTTCTTAATAAATAAGGTTTTATCTACCTTTTCTCCCTTTTATTAATAAATAAGGTTTTATCTACCTTTCCTCTTTTGAAGTTATTCTTAAGTAGAAAGTTACTTAACCTATCATAATATGCTCGAGGAGTAGATACAACTTCTTCCCAGTAACCATGAGGTAGACCACTTTCACAAAACATTGTTTAAGCCATATCAACGAGATTCCTGTTCTTTCTCTCAACAACTCCATTCTGCTGAGGAGTCCTTGGGCATGGAAAATTATAAGTTATGCCATTTTCATTATAGAAATCTTCAAATCTTATGTTATCAAATTCTCCTCCATGATTGCTCTAAATAGATGTAATATAGTACCCTTTTTCAATCTGAATTTTTTGCAAAACTTCTCAAAAACTTTAAAAGCGTCATCCTTATTTGATAGAAAGTAAACCTATGCAAATCTAGAATAATCATCTACTATAACAAAACCATAGTGTTTACCACCAAAGTTTTGAGTCCTAGTAGGACCAAATAAATCCATATATACAAGTTCAATCGGTTGGTTAGTAGAGACGATATTTTTAGGAGAAAAGCTATTTGTAATTTGTTTTTCCTTTTAAACAAGCTTCACAAACCTGATTACTCTCAAACTTTAAGTTTGGTAGTCCTTTTATTACCTCATTTTTGGATAATTTTGATAGAATGATCATGTTAGCATGTCCAAATCTTCTATGCCAAATAAATGAATCATTTTCTAGTTAAATAAAACATTTAACTTTTGTGAATACATGTCTTCCAATTGAACACAATATATATTTTGATTTCTAGGACCAACAAATACAATTTTGTCATTAAGATTATCAATAATTTCATAATGGGATGTATAGAAAGTGACTCTATAACCCTTATCACCTAATTGACTTACACTTAACAAGTTATGTTTCAATCCATCAACATAAAGACCATCATGGATAGAAGCAGAATTAGAGTCACCAATTTTACCAATTCTAGTGACTTTTGCCTTGTTTTTTTGGGCAAATTCAACATTACCTCCATCTTTCCTTTCAATATAGTTGAAATGTGTTATTTCACCTGCCATATATCTCGAGCAACTTCTATCAACTATCTATTAATTTACTCTTATCTTTGTTCTGAAGCATATCTGCAGAATGTATTATCTCATTTTAGGTACCCAAACTTTTCTAGGTCCTTTCAGGTTATTAGATTGACTTTTTAGTCTCCAAACATACATTTGAGATAATTTCTTCATTTTCTGAAAGTTACAAGAATGACTAATATGACCATGTCTACCACAGTTATTGCATAAAATAGATAAATGAGAATTACTATTTTTCCTATTTATTAGATTCTTGTTGTTTTGACTATGGCTACTACTGGATTTAACAAATAAATTCTTATATGACCTAATATTATTATTTTCATTATATCCTATTTTAGCCTTATCAAAAACACCTTTTCCATTCCCAAGTAATGCATCAAGATTGTTTCTTCCATCAACAAAATTGGTAAAATCCTTTTCGAGAGATGATTTTTTAAAGCAAAATTTTCTTTCTCAAGTTCTAGATTAGCAACTTTTTCTTCTAATTATTTTACCTCAACATAATCATTTTCAAGCAATGCATTCTCTAACTGACTTACCTTTTGTTCCAATAATTCGTTTTCAGAGACTTTTTGCTTATTGTCATTTTTAAGAGACATAATTTTAGACAACAAATTCTTATTCTCAAATTCTAATGATTTAATGTTATTCGTCAATGATGCATCATTATTTTTTTGACTTCTCATCCTTTTTCAAATACTGAAATTTTAACTTTTTATACTGATCATATATTTCATGATATGCATCTCTTAATTCATCAATTTCAATATTAGAGTCAGAATAATATACCTCATTGTCTCCTGATTTAGCAATAAAGCAAACATTGCTGGTTTCTTTAGGTTCTTTTTCTTCAAAGTTTTCAAAATCCTCATCTGACTAAGCTGCAGTCATAACTTGCATTTTGGTTTTTCTGTTCTCCATTTTATCCTTTTGAAGAAGAGGATATTCTAGTTGTGTGTCTAGGTTTCTTGCAATGATAGCATATGATTTGATTATTTTGTGAATTACTACTGCTACTACTGCCTTTAGATAGGAATATGTCATTTCCAAATTTCTTATTTCCATCTATTTTCTTTATTAGCTTCTTTTGTAGAAGTGGGCAAATTTTCTGACCATGAAATTAAATTTGTCATCTCCATCTGTTTGTAACTTAGTATTGATTTCATCATCATTTGATGAATTTGATTCATCAGTTGCTTTTAGTGCCATTCCTCTTCTGTATGAAGATCCTTCATCTCGTCTAAGCTCAACTTCAAGGTTCATCAAGTTTTCTTTTAACCATTTGAGTGAAATGGTGATCGAGATCCTTTGTAATTTCTAGAGTTGTCACTTTAGGTCTCCATTTCTTTGGTAGTGACCTTAGAATCTTTGTTACAAGCTCATCATTAGGAAAAAACTTTCCTAAGTTCTTTAAGGCTGTGATGACGTTGATAAAATGATAGAAGAATTCGTCTATAGTTTCTCTCTATTTCATGCAAATAGTTTCGTATGACGCACGAAAAGACTTATTCTATGTTTCTTTACCTTATTCGTTCCTTCAAAAGTAACTTGAAGTTTATTCCACATTTCCTTTATTGTAGAATAGTAGGATATCTTTTCATACTCTTCTAAAGATATTGCATAGATCAGATAATGTCTAGCTTTGGCATTCATCTATGCATTTCTTCTATCAGCATCAGTCCACACTTCTATATCGTCGGTAACAAGAGGTGTAGCTCTAACTTTGATAGCTTGACAAATTTTGATATCTATAAATTGCAGATAAATATTCACTTTCTCTTTCCAATAGGAATAATTGTTTCTGTTAAAATAGGGAGGCTTTGAGATAGACTGTCCTTCAAGGCTTCTTAATTATTTGCCATGATTTATCACGTGTTGTAAAATACAATAAATGTGAAATTTCGCTCTAATACCAAATGATAAAGCAAACACCGCACGCAAGAGGGGGTGAATTGTGTGTGATTTAAAAAATTTGTAAATTACTATCAATTCATGTAAACGTTAAGAACCTACTACATTTCAACAAAAAAGTTTCTAAATAGAAAGATCTTGTTAAAAAAACGAAAGGATCCTGTTAACGTTTAAAAAATGATAGGAGCCTGTTAACGAAAGAAACCTCTTGCAATATTAAAATATAAGGAGCTTGGTCAAAAAGTGAAGGAGCCTCTTATAAATTAAACACACATACTATAATGCAAAAAGTTAAAAGAGAGAGAGAGAGAGTGACATAGTCGATTTATATTGGTTTAACTTATAACGAAGCCTACGTCTAGTCCCCAAGTATTTGACTTGAGTATTTCACTATAAAACTCCAAGTAGTAAATTTTCACGAGCTTTTCCAAGCTCACAAGTACATATTTTTCAAGGTTCTTCAACTTTCTACACTCGTAGTGTTTAACAAGGTTCTACAAGCTCTTAACAAAAAATGTATAAAGGGTTTAAGAGTCTCTCTTAATAGAGTGATTTCACTTTCTAAGGCACAAGGAGTTTGATATAGATATAACTTTAAAAAATATTGATATTGCTGAAGTATTTTGCAAATCTGTGTTTTCTTAAATTTAGTGGCTCTTCCTTAAGTAGACATTTTCTTGAAGTATTTTGCAAATCTGTGTGTTTTCTTAAATTTAGTGGCTCTTCCTTAAGTAGATATTTTCTTTAACTAGTCGTTGCTTCATTTCTATCTTGAGTTGACTTTGTATCTAACAAATCTTCGATATCACCTCTGCTGGAATCTTCCAATATTCAAATGTTAAGAGAAAAGTTTTGTGAAAAATTATAGGGCTAATTGCTTGAATTAGTAAGATCCTTCCTGATGTTGTGAAACCATTTCTAATAAGGTAACTTTATTAAAAAGGTTTCTACAAGAAAGAAGGCAAATTTCCTATGATTTTATTTCCTTTTAAGAATTTTGTCATTACCAATAAAAGAAAAATAACTCTGATTTGAATTTTGAAATATTACATAGTTATCATCAAAATCTTTAATAAAAAAATCTTGAGCTAACATAAAAAAGAAAAAGGTGGTCAGGAGTAAGGATGTGGTATTCCAGGAGCATGAGAAAGGTGTTAATCTTTTGAGAGGAGATAAGTCATCCCACTATAGCTAATCAGATGAGATTTTTAATTCTTCCTCAATTCCTTCCATTACTAAGCAGGCTATAGGTGAAGGAGATGAAGTGTGTGACCAAGCACAAGTTAATGATGATTAAATATAGCCTGATAATGATGAGCTACTTGAACCACATTTAAATAAGGTTGAAGATGAAGATATTGAGGATAATGAGAGGGAGGCAATATGATCCAACAACTGATGGAACACATTTTTGAAGGTTGATAAGGAAGAAAGGCCTTCTACGAGGTATCCAAGTTTAAAATACCTATTGATTACTGCTAGAGCCTGAGAATGTGTAAGAGGTTACATTTTGTGAAGAAAAAGATCTCTGGCTCGTAGCTATGAAGGAAAAAGATGAATTCTCTGAAGAAGAATGATACATATGAGCTTATGAAGCTTTCAAAGGTAAAAAGGCCCTGAAAAACAAATAGGTGCTTAAGATAAAAAAAAGTGACAAGTTGGTTAAGCATAAAACAAGGCTAGTGGTGAAAGGGTTCAAACAAAAGAAGGGTATTGATTTTTAAGGAAATTGTCTCACCAGTGATTAAAATGACCTCAATAGGAATAATATTGAGTTTAATTGCCTACTTGGATCTTGAAATTGAGTAGCTAGATGTTAAAACTGATTTTGTTCATGGATAATTGGAAGAAAATATGTAAATGGAGCAAGCAGAAGGTTTCAAACCCAGAGGCAAAGAAAATCTAGTCTTTAAGTTGAAGAAAGACTAAATGGGCTAAAACAAACTCCAAGGCAGTGGTATCAAAAATTAAATTCCTTTATGACAGATTATAGTTACAAACGAACTTATGATGATGCTTGTGTGTATTTCAAGAAGTTCTCAAGTGATAACTTCTTTTTTTTAATGTTGATGATATGTTGATTATTGGTCAAGATGTTGGTAGAATCCAAAAGGTAGAGGACGACTTATTTAAATATTTTGATATGAAAGATTTAGGACATGCAAAATAAATTTTAAGCATGAAGATAACTCAGGATAGGAAGAGTGTGAGATTATGGTTATTTAAGGAAAGATATATTGGTCGAGTGCTAGAAATGTTCAATATGAAGCATGCCAAGCCAGTTAGCATGCCACTGACACCTCAACTCAAGTTGAGAAAGCGTGCATGTCCCTTAAAAGAAAAGGAGAAATATGCTATGTCCTCTATTCCATATTCATCTACAGTTGAGTCTTTGATATATGTAATGACGTGCCCAAGACTAGATATTGCATAAACTACTAGGATGGTAAGTAGATTCTTGTCAAATGTAGGAAAGGTTTGCTGGGAAGTAGTGAAATGAATTTTGAGATACTTATGAGGCATGTTGAAGTAGAGTTTATGCTTTAGTGATGGCGAGCTAATTTTAGAAGGTTTTGTGGATACAGATATGATTGGAGATCTTGATGGAAGAAAATCTACTTCAGGTTTTCTGTTCAAGTTTGAAAGGGTGCCATCTCATGGCAATTTAAGCTATGACAATGTATGGCTTTATCTACAACTGAGGAAGAGTATGTAGCTATAGTAGAAGCTTGTAAGGAGATGCTCTGGCTGAAAAGGTTCATTCAAGAGTTGGATGTGAAGAAAGGAGACTATATAGTGATAGTCCAAGTGAGATTGACTTAAGCAAAAAACTATATACGATTCTTATATAAAGCACATAGATGTCAGATATCATTGATTGAGGTTCGTGATTTAAGAGCAATAATTAACATTATATAAAGTTCATACGAATTTGAATAGTGCTGATATATTGACTAAAACAATTCCTAGAAACAAACATAAGCTTTATAGTAAACTTGCTGGTATGTATCTCAAGTAGATGATGGATAATAATGTGTCTTCCCTTTAATTTGGTTAGAGGGGAAAATTTTTTAGTGTCCGGTCTTATTTTGAGCCTTTTGGTGATTGTAGATATCTTCATAGTTCGTGAGGATGATGAAAAAGTGAAGACAAGATGGATGAAGCTTTTTCGAGGACAGTCACGGTCTTGTAAAGTGCTATATGCCTATGTTCTTACTTATACGATCATGTATATCAATCATGTAAACATAAATGCCCATGTAGAGTGAAAAATGCCCTTGTCTTGACTTATATGGCAGTGTGGATCAACTGTGTAAGTCTTTGGAATCGTGTGAAGGATTGTGTGAAGAGCGAAAACATACACAATTGTGTACACGCCTGTGTGAATGACATATACACCTATGTGTACCGACTTTGTGCATCTGCAAGTGAGGAAGTGTTAAAGATGCACATTCACTTACACAACTTTGTAGGTGATCATGTATGGTGCAAAAGAACCTATGATTTTAAAAAGAAAAATGTGTAGTTCTTTTTTATGATAGTGTGGCCATAATATCTAAAAGTGAGGAAAAACAAAGAGAGGGTAAGTAGTGTTATATTCTCATTCTTTTTATTGTTTTTAGGATTGGTTTGATTGTTATGATGATTATTACATCAACTTTGGTTTCAATCGTGAAACTTTGTAAGACAACTTATTGTTGTGTGGTAAGAGATCAATTTTTGTAAATCCTTATTGAATTTAGTTGATTTGTTCGTCGGTTTGACCTATAGTTTTTTCCCTTACTCTAGAAGATTTTTCACGTAAATTTTGATGTTTGTTTCATCTTTAATTTTTTTATTCTCATACTGACTTGTTGGTGCAAGTTAAAGAGTACATACATTATGAACATTTGGTTGATCTTTTAGAGAGTTGTATTATTTTTTCCTAACAAAAATACCTAGTAAAAAAATATAAAATCGGCTATCTTACTTTCGTGGCTACCGAGCACTATATAAACACGAATAAGAAGCTGGGATGGTACTTGCCTACGAGCACTTAAAAGAAGCTAGCAAATTGAATTACTTAAGCCTCGCTGCAAATAGAAAATGAAGAGCCAAGTGCAAATTATCTCCCAAACCATGGTTAAGCCATCTTCTCCAACACCAAACCAACTTCGCCATCTCCAACTATCCTCTCTCGATCAAATTATGGTTCGAATCTACTCTCCTTGGCTCGTCTTTTATCCCAACTCACCGAGTATCAGCAATGCTGAGAGATGCGAGCGACTTAGGAAGTCTCTGTCCGAGACATTAACGCTATTTTATCCTTTGGCAGGACGATTGAGAGAAAATTCTTATGTAGATTGCAATGACAAGGGTGTCCCTTTCGTGGAGGCTGAAGCAGAAGGCACTATTCTGGACATTCTTCAAAACCCAATTTGCAATAATCTCAACAAGTTTATTCCTTTCGAAATCGAAGAAGACAGTGATCTGTGTTCTTTTGTTCAGGTCACCTACTTTGAGTGCGGTGGAATGGTGATTGGTGTCGGATTATCGCATAAGATTGCTGATGCCTCGTCAGCTGTTACATTCTTTAACAGCTGGGCGGCGATTGCTCGCGGAGAAAGAAATAATGTACTTGTTCCTAAATTTGAAACAGCCAAGTACTTTCCTCCCATCGACATTTCTGATTTTGATCCTTGTTTCGAGGTCGTCAAGGACAATGCTAAGATTGTTTCGAAGAGGTTTGTTTTTGATGCAACCAGCATCAAGAAACTTCGAGACAAGTACACTGAAAATTGTTGCAACGCCACTGGCAATATGATCAAACATCTCACGCGAGTTGAGGTGTTAACAGCGTTCATCTGTAGTAGATTCATGGCGGCAACTCAACTTAAGGAAGTAAATTCTGATACAGTCTATATGGTGAAACACGTTTTGGACTTCCGAAGAAGGATGGATCCACCTCTTTCTGCACAGCATGTAGGAAATTTAAATTTTGAGCCTGTGGTAGCAGAAACTCAAGTCGATACCGAAGATAAGTATTATTATGGTGTCATTAACCAAATGAGAAGAGCAGTAATGAGCATGGACACAGAGCATGTGAAGAAATTTCAAGAGGGAGATGAGCAGCTAAAATTAATGAAACATAGGGCGGAGAGGCAGAGGTACAAGAAAGCTGTCTCTCTTAGCTTCTCTAGTTGGTGCTGGTTTCCAGTATATGAAACAGATTTCGGATGGGGAAAGCCTGAGTGGGTAGGGACAGCTTGTTGGCCTTATCAGAATTTTTTTATATTCTACGACACCAAAGAAGAAGGTGGAATAGAGATTAATGTCAACTTGGAAAAGGAAGACATGGCCAAGTTCGAGAAGGACCATGAGCTTGCTGCATTTTTAACGCCGAAGTTTCAAATCTGATGCTACCCGTACTGATCGATAACAATCATTGCCAATTCGATGTCACTTCTTTCCCCATATGCTTCAAAAATATGTTTTCCAGCAAGTAAGATATAAACTTAATTAGTTCTTTCTTATTGATCCAATTATCCGTTGAATTAATCGTCGTCTCCTATCTGGGCACTGCTACTAACCATTTGCTCAACAAAATTGTTTCCAAAAAGTCACAAGTAATCTTCACCAATTTGGAATATGTTATTAGCGTAGAAAGACATGAATGTGAGCACAATTTACGGAAAAAGAATTTTGTCAAAAACTTTGGGATTTTAATTTTAATCAATAATCAATCAATTCTACATATTACAGAAATTTAATATGTAGTAGTAAGGATGAAGATGTAACAAAATTTGTAATTGTTAATTCTATCAAATTTATCTCATAGATATTTACGAGTCTGTCTCGATTTTATTTTAGCATGACCTACAATATTAATGCGCCAATAAAGTAAAAATTCAAACTTCTTCTAATTAAGGAATATAATGCGGACCTGTTGGAAGTATCACGGTCTGTTACTTTCTCCCGTATGTATATGACTTTTAGCTTTTATCTCTCTTTTTTAATTGGGATGTAGAGTTCTAGTCATAAAGTTTCTTGGTATCAGTATACGTTACAATGTAGGGGTAATAGTTTCGCGAACTTTCCGATTTGTTTATAGCAAACAAAAAAATCAAAAAAATTAAGAGAACAAAAAATAAATCAACACTACAAATTTGATAACACAGTTCGACATACCTTGCCTACATCTATGAAGCCCTTACCCATCTTAATAACTTTCACCGAAGTATAATAGATTTACCCAATGTTTTATTGAACTAACACCACTCAACCATTGACACTATCTCTTAACCTTACTTTCTGTGAAAGAATTTCACACTTAATAACACGAACGAATCGTGTTAACCTCAATAGGAGATTTTCTCAATCAATCTTTTAATGAAAGAATAATGAACAAATAACTAAAGTGATTAAAATAATAAAGAATAAAAACTAAATACACTTGAGATAGACAAGAACAACTTCCCGATAAGTTCTGCTCAACTGAAATAGATTTGGAAGTCGTTGCAACAACAATGAGCCGATTCATATAAACACCAATACGAAGCCACAGACATTCACTAACCAAAGTATACGCAGCCCATAAAAAAATCAATTAATAATCGTGGAGCCAACGAAGAATGATGCCGCCAAGAAATCACGCACAATCCCAGAAGACCAAGTCTAGAAAATAGATGTTGACCCATGGAGTTTATCTCACAAATAACATCTCACTACCCCAGTTGAAGAAGACTGAAAAATAACAAGCCACTCACAAATAACATCTCACTACCCCAGTTGAAGAAGACTGAAAAATAACAAGCTAACCGTGGCTCTTTTTATTTTTACCGTAGCATATGTTGTTCAGCTATCTTGAAAAGCATACATCCAACACAGTAGCTATGCCACACACGCATGTCTACACCAATTGCCGCACACTCACCTCCAGCAACGTTACCTCACACACTCACTTTAAAGATATAACACACTTTGAAGACCGGGAATGCAATCCTTCAATTAATTAGAGTCCATCTGCAACGTTGATTTCAATCAACAATAACTGCACTCTACTACTCCAAGGACTTGTCTCACACACAGCACACGTATATTAACCTCTCTTCATATACACACACACCTACTGCAGTGTTTTTTCTCTTAACCATTAACCCACATGAAACCATAACTCCTCTTCACCGTAGCTTCAAAGACGCACACATATACTGCAGTCCATGTTTAATTGAACTACTAATTCACATAACCTCTATCCAAAAATCCAGTTGTATACCATTCAAATACTAAAATGATAATAGATTTCAATCCAAGATAGGATTCTATCACAACTTCAAGTTTGAATCCAATTCATTATCCAATTAATATCTTATATGTCTAATTAATAAATAATATGCCAAAATTAAATAAAGATATATACTATATATCTTAACAGCTCACATTCCTACTGCTAACACTCTATGTCTTGCTAGCAGAGGTTTTATCTAATATCATTTATAACTCTTTAAATTCAGTTTAGACCAACAATAAATCCAACTTGAGTTTGAGATAAATACATGCTCAAAAATTGCTAACTAAAAGATACTTAATAGTTTTCTACACATGCTTATATTACGTCTCTTTTCCTTTCTGATTTGAGATTTCATACGTACCTCGAACATAGGATGTTATAACTTTGTCAAGCCTAAAGCCTAATTCAACCTATTATGGTTTTAGCAGACTGCCACCTAATGATAAAGCTTAATCACTCAAGTCTCACATTCATGCTAAGGTTGAATCATCTTGTACAAACTCTCTCAATGATTTAATATACTTCAAAACAACTAAGAAAAAAATATTTGTTAACTATAAGTGCTAATCATCTACTCTCATATATAAACTTAATCATTCTGAAATAATTATAATAACCTTAATTAACAATTTAAATAATATCTCTTCGTTTAAAATCACTTAGATATGCATCTATATATTTTTTGCTTACAACTTGCATAGATTCTCATACTCCTCATGTTTTTCACCTAAAATAACATGTAAATGATAATATACGCCAAACAAGAAAGATTAAAATAAAAATAGGAAAGGATAGCTACTCCCTCCTATTATATGCTACAAAGTTCATCAGTATGACTAGATGGCATCTTGACCAGCTTTCGGGTACCTATCATTCTTTCCAAAAATCAAGGAAATAGTTAAAATATACATATTAATCATCCAGACATATAATCCACAAAATAATTCGCCTAAAAACCCGAATTTGCACATATTACCTATTATAATATGGAACCTACCTTCAATCCCTTTTTAAATGTTAAAACTAAATGAACAGCATTTGGATTCCTTTGTAATTGTCAAAATCTATTTAATCACTTTCCTTATTGTTTAAAATTTCCCCTGTTATTATTCTATATCACTGCTCGACTTCTCTTTTCCTATATGTTTTTTTATTTTGGAGTAAAACTCTCCCTAATATCATAAATATTTACATTTCGAAAGGTAGTTTTCAAACATATTGATACCAATGTCCCGTATTGATTAACCAATATCTTGAATTTTTCTGGCATTAGTCAAATGGTAAAGCATATTGGTGATCAATAAGCTTAAATTAATCTTAAATATCTTCTGGAAAATTGTATTTTTAAAGTTTTTTTTATAGCCTATATATTTCCCAAGATTTGTGGAATACTTCTCCCTCTTTCTTTGAAAAACTCTGAATCTACTTCCTCAACTTAGTGGTCTTCTATAGAGGAAAGAATCTCAACATTAATGCATCGTACACCTAGTCCTACTCCTCAAAAGAATCTTCTTAGTGTTGAAATCCAACCGTGATCGAATCGCAGGCACAGCGGAAATCAAAATATTTTTATGGATTTCAAGCGGATCCCAAATAATTGATTAAACTTGAATAAAACACAAATTGATTTAGAAATCGTACCTTGTTTGCTTTTGGAAGAAAAACTTTAAAACTTTTCTCTGATTGTTCAATCACCAGCTGTCCAATTGTCCAGCCTCTGATGGTATCCACAAAGCAATTCTCAAACTGCTTTGAGAGGAACAAGATAAAAAAGTGCTAGCTTCTAAAAAGCTCTTCCCTTTAAATAGAAAAATCATAATAGTCTTTCATTAAAATTAAATCTCTTTCATTATAATTAGAATCAAATTATAATTCTAACTAATTTAATTTTAATAAAATCAAATATCTCTTATCTTATTCCTAAAGTTTCTCAAACTTTATAATTAAGTCCAACTTAATTAAATTGATTTTTTCACAAATTGCTCTTTAATGTATGACCCATTAGGTTCCTAATAAATTGACAATGATTATAAATTATAATTCTAATTCATAATTAAAATTAAATAAATTAAAACACCTTTTAATTTGTCTTTAATTCTCTAATTAAATAATTAATAATTATAAATCATGATTGACGTCTAGCAACATCTCATGATTACCCAAATATTAGGAATGTCAAAGTGATTGACTTAGCCTGTACATGTATGGCTACATTGTATAATTTAATCTTTTCGCCATTCAGTATTCTAATTTGACAAAGTATGGATACAATGTCTACTCTTATCATCCAATCTTGTTCGATCTTGCTAATTAGTAATTGATTTATAATTAAAATTTGAAAAATCCTTTTCAAATATCAGTTCACTTTAGCCAGAGAATTACATAAATCATTACTAATCAAGAACAATAGAATATTATCTCTAATTACTTTAGAGTGATGAATCCTATTTTGGCTTACTCAATTATCTATATATGGTTCATACTGTATCCAATTACTACCGACTATATTATCTTAGGACAATTCATTAGTAGCATCAAAATACAGTAATTTCTATACTAGATACCTCGGTAATCTCAAGTCTGAGGATCTATTATACAACCGTCCTTATGAGATAATTAATAGACACATAAGTAATAATCTATTCAGAATTCTCATAATCGGGTCAGTTTAACGACTTATTCTCTAATAATCACTCACACTTTAGTTTAAGTATCTCTATACTTTAATTTATGAGATCAATTACTTTCTTCCTAAGAAAGAAACATAATATGTGCTAGTTTTACCGTTTTAACAATATCCAGTCTTGATGAAATTACAACTAGGAACATTTAGGAATAACACTTAAGTGTAAATTGAATATCATAATTATGATTTCATTATAATTTCAATTACACAGTAATTATTGCAAAGATTTTGTCTTTAGTATTAAAACATAAAATATTAATTAAATTAATATATAAAGATAAATAAAGCCTTTTCATTAATTAAAAATAATGCTGTACATTAATTTACATCCAATTGATTGGTTGCAAGGGCATAAATTAACAATCTCCCACTTGCACTAAAGTAACTCACCTATTAATCTAATGTCATATCCATCCATATGCCGATCATGTCTCTTTTGCGACAATGACTTAGTTAGAGGTTCTGCTAGATTACCTTCAGTGGGAACTCACTCCAATTTTATGTTTTTCCACTCCACTATCTCTCTGATCAAGTGAAACTTCCTGATTATATGTTTAGACTATTGATAAGACCTAGGTTCCTTTGCTTGCACAATGGCACCATTGTTATCACAATACAATACTATAGGCTTAACAATGCTAGAAACCACTCTAAGTTCAGTGATGAACTTCTTGATCCAAACTACTTCCTTTACCGCCTCTGACACTAAAATATACTCTGCTTCGGTCATTGAATCTCTGATGGTTGGTTATTTGGAACTCTTCCAACTAATTGCACCACCATAAAGAGTAAAAATATACCTTGAATGTGATCTACTATTATCTTGATTAGATTGGAAACTAGCATCCGAATAACCTTAAACTCTCAACTCATCTCCTCCATAGACTAGAAAAATATCTTTAGTGCTTCTCAAGTACTTCAAGATTTTTTTCACAATCGTCTAGTGACCCTCATCAGGATTAGCTTGATATCTGCTTGTTATGCTCAAAGAATAAGCAACATCTGGTCTAGTACATAGCATCGCATACATGATTGATCCAATTGTCGAAGCATATGGAATATAATCCATTTTATCTCTCTCCTTTTGTGTTTGTGGACACATACTCTATGAGAGAGAAATCCCATGCGATATGGGTAAGAATCCCCTCTTGGAATTCTTCATGCTAAACATCTTTAGCACTTTATCTATATACGTTGATTGAGATATTCCAAGCAACCTTTTTTATCTATCCTGATAGATCTTTGCACCTAGTGTATATGCTACTTCTCCTATATCCTTCATGGAAAAGTTCTTAGATAACCATATCTTAATAGACTGGAAAACTGAAATGTCATTTCCAATAAGCAATATGTCATCTACATAAAGCACTAAAAAACAACTGCACTCCCACTTGCCAAATTTCATAATCATGGTATGCTACTATAGCCAATAAAATCCTTATGGATTTAAGCATTGCTACTGGTAAAAAAGTTTCATCAAAATCAACTCCTTGTTTATGTCTATAACCTTTTGCCACCAACCTCGCTTTGTACATAGGTACATTTCCATCCATGTCAGTTTTTCTTTTAAAAATTCATTTAAATCCAATAGGTACTATACTTTTAGGTGCATTCACCAAAGTCCATACTTAGTTAGTGTACATGGATTCCATTTCAGATTTCATAGCTTCTTGTCATTTTAAAGAATCAATGTCTGACATTACTTCTTTAAAAGTAGTAAGCTCATCATCTATGAGTAAAATGTTATCCTTTCCATGCTCAATATGTAAATCTAATCTAGTGGAAGGACGACGTATCCTACTAGTTTGTCACGGACTATGTGTCTTTTGAACTCTCGGTTGTACATCATATATATCAACTTGAGGTTCTTATTCCATGTGTAACATCCCATCATCGATGGGAATGGTATTTTGGTAAATTGGGACGGGTTAGGAATGTTTAAGTATATCTCGGCATGCACATGCATCTTATAGCCTCTATATAAATATGAATGGTAATTTTTACACATGCACATGATTGTACATGCATTCATGACATTTCCCGGCATATGTATCTAAATGAAACTTTTTGTGAATTATGTGATATTTGTGTTTGAAAAATTGAATTGAAGTGC